>LUGF01050212.1:86459-105270 GCA_001625245.1 Calycopis cecrops
ACTGTTACTGTGCTCAATTGTAATTGTAACTAATTACTTTTTTATGGTATAAGGGGCAAACGAGCAGTCAGAGCCATGTTCATGTCTACCGACGCCCATAGTCATCTGCATAAAGTCTTTACAGATGCACCCTCCTTTCTCCCCCCACATCAATGGGCCACAGGCTACAAACACATCGGGCGAAATGCGACAGCACTGCTGTTACTTTACGTCGTCGGTTTCGTGTAAGCGAGAGGTACCTCTCCGGCCGCGCCGGCCCAATTCGGCTGCATGCAAGCATGCAGTGTACATTACTTCTTACTAAATAATAGATATACTATAAAATTTACTATAAAAAAATGAACCCATTTTTTAAAGGTTTGCTTCCGAGATCGGTGTCTGTCGATTTTTATATTTACTGCAAATCATGATGAGGTTTTAGTCATCTTTTTATAGGATTTCGTAAAGAAAACTTGTGGATTGTTAAGGAAATTGAAGGAAGTTAAGACTTGCATCAAAAGTTAAACACTTTTACGCATTTCCTACGCACCAAAAATACACAAGTGATTGCAAGTATTCTGCCTATGGTTGGCTGCGTTTTGAGTATCGATCTAAACTCTCGGTTGTACGATGTGGATCACAAACAAACAGGATGGCGACAGAAGGTCGTGACCAGTCGTCCACGCGGTGCAATGCCACGACGATTTGCTCCTCCGACAGGATAGAGACGTGGAACAAATTGCACATGTCCGACCGACGGCTCCACCGGAGTGACACAAGGCGCAGTGCGTCAGCAGTCCTCAGTGAGTCATCACGGGTGCACATGTTGATAATTATAACAGTCCGCAGCCAGGAAGTTGCCGGTGTTTACACCCCCGTGGCCTTGGAGAGCGCGTTACACCGTCGCGCACCGATGTCTTCAGTCATGTTGAACTGTCCTGCCCATTCTAATAGGGGAATTTAAAAAAGTAGAGTGCACTTCTGTGTATTTACATCTACAGTGGACGCGGTGCTGACTGGTCTCTATAGGGATTTTCCATTGCAAATGAATTAGGCTGACACCAGAATATATTTGTTATCTGAATATTCAGTGACCCCATGGATGTTGGGAACTGGGGTTAATAACTGCAATAGACTGGCTATGTATAAATATATTAACATCAGCTCTTTCTTTAACTCCTAGGCAATATAAAGGTAATGATTTCCTGGGCGTCTGTAATTACTGCGTCGCGTCTCGCTCCACGGGCGAGTTGAACACCGTGTTTGAGAACGGGCCGGCCCCCGTCACACCGCAGACGTGTTTCTGCAGTTATCAATCTCGTTTACATTGATGGGATGTTATCTAGAATAGACGTAGACCGGTCCCGGTTGTAGAAGCTTCGAGAATAACCGTCGTACAGCGGAGTATCGTAGTAGTACGAAGACATATACAATTTTAATATCTGATATAGTAGCTCCCACGCGAAGGTAGTTGATATTAAAAGGCGAACCGAAGGGAATGTCAAACCGTAAGGTTTCAAGGTTTGATCGAGAGCGATTTGATTTGTATTGAAATATAACGAATAGCATAAATTTGTCGTCATTTGCCTTTTAACTTACATCTAGACGGTTTGTATCAAAACAATACAAAACATCCCAATATCGCTTTGATCCTACAATAAATTCAGATCTAATCTGATGGTTCGCATCTGCCTCTAGACCAACGACGATGAAAGTAGGTTAAACTGCACGAGCCACCTATCACTGGCATTAGATTCACGAGGTGAAAGATAAACACACAGCTATGGAGACGTGCTCGCTCGCTGCAAGGAGAGCCGCCACTTACAAATGTAGCTCCATTTTCATTGTCCTATTTTAGCGCTTTTATCTTCTAGCGATTACTATGTAGGGTTTCGTAAGGAATTTATATTTTTACACGTGTTAAGTGTGTCAGTGTGTCATTACTCACTTACATAGGGACCGCTCATCTAAAGACCGGAGAGAAATTATAGTTTTGTGCGATGGGTCATTTGCCATTTGAAGTATTAACGTTAACCTCGTCAATATCTTTATGTTATTCTAATCCAGGAAACATTGTATGAAACTGAGTATCTATATGTGATTGCTACGAAATTAATCTATGATATGTTCATAAAACGTAAACCTTTTTGAAGTGATAGGAAAATGATAAATGAACTTATTGTTCTACAGGAGCAGTGCGCTGCGAGGACGAGACCATAGGACCGATCTTCATGAAGGAACCTCCGAACCGTGTGGACTTCAGCAACACCACCGGCGCCGTGGTGGAGTGCGCGGCCCGCGGCTCCCCCGCCTCCGACGTCATCTGGGTGCGAGCCGACGGCAACGCCGTGGGCGACGTGTCGGGCCTGCGACAGGTGAGGAACCTGCAACCCGCGTGGAGCTCAGCAACACCACCGGCGCCGTGGTGGAGTGCGCGGCCCGCGGCTCCCCCGCCCCCGACGTCATCTGTGGTGCGAGCCACGTTAACTACCTCGTTTAAATTAATAAGAGGAAACCATTAACATTCCATCAACACACCATGAGCAACTGCTCCATTATATCTGGCGCGTGAAATGTTTTTCTATAAATAGTCTAAATATTGGAATACATTACAAGTCGGAGCCCAAATGCACCGCACTCACACACAGTATACAGTAGACGGGAAGTGTTATGTTAGGGAGCCACCAAAAATTACTCACCGATATATACGTCCTGCTTCCTACACAGATAAACAGATGACTGTTAGAAATATCACGGTAATGGTGTAACTCAGGGGCTGAGTGGGCTCCCTAACTTTTACACATTGCACTGCACTTACTAACATAGTATGTGATCCAAAGTGTTTTCTGAAAAAATAATGAAGTATCGGCATTGCCTACTACGAAAATAACAAACATTAAAATGCAGGAAATCTGTGGCGATAGTCACGCTGTGTGACTATACTATACACGGACTCACACATGTTGCCGAACTGCTGACTGCGTGGATGTTATCGTAATACGACTCTGTGAGCATGCCTTGGGAGCCCCGGTAGGACTGGCGCGTGGAGTCAGCTGATTGTTTTATTCCCATCATCTTGGAAGCTAATCTGTTTGTTTTGTATTAAAATAATATATACAATTGTATTTTGTGAATAAGGGTAATAGCCTACCCAATTGTGTTGAAGTAAGAGATAGATCTAGTGTACAATGTAGCCAAGTTGGGCCGGCACAAAAGGGACGAGGTACGACTCGTTCACAAGGTACCGCCGAAAAGTGGCAGCTATACAGATGCGTTTCGTTCGTGTTTCCGATGGTCCGCTGGAGTCTAGGAGATCCAAATGCGTGTTTGACTCCTTGTGCTATAAAAACTCTTGATTCAAAGTCGAAGCTATACATATATCTAGGGGACAACTGGGCGCGTGTGACGAGAAGGACATTAGGTCATAGAAAGCCAGTTTCTGGACACTACATTAAACCAGCACATTTGTTACACTCGTAGCAACTTAAATACATCACAGACGCATAGGATCTCGATGCCTAGCCGATTACCCCTAGATCCCACCATCAAAATGTCCCATTATTCTGGAGTATTAAGATCTGATGAAGTGATCTCATAGTACTTAAAGGGAACATAAAATTTTATATGCAAGATTGTTTTTTTTAATAGCCTAGGAGGCAAACGAGCAGTCAGGTCACCTGATGTAAAGTGATCACCAACGCCCACCGACATCTTTAACACCAGAGGTCTAACAGATGCGTTGCCGACCTTTGAGGAAAGAATAAGCTCTAATAATAATAATAATAATATTTTCTTATATACTTTCTAACGTTGAATTATTAGGTAGCCGCCACCTCATGCGAGCTGATAAGGGAAATTTATTATTGTATGACGTTTATGACTCCGATCTTATCTCCCCCGAACCTGAACTAAATATGCGGGGTGATCTCATAGGCTATCTTCGAATCGCTATCGGAGGCTAGGCGGGGCTCGGTGCTGCTCGCTGCGTGCCAACTGGCCAGGCTGTAACCAGCATACGCAAGCAAAATCGTGATCGGCCAATACATACCAACTAGGTGTATCCCGCGGTGCTCTAGTATAAAAGTATTCTTTTGTTATTTTTGATTTCTCGTTTGTAATGTCAATCAAACATTCGCGTTTATACTTTTAGTAGAATATTAAATACTAGCTGGTTCCCGCGACTTCGTTCGCGTAGCGTAGTTCGATTATAATCAAAGTGATTTGTCATTGTTTGCTTCTTTCAAATTTTCAAATCCGTAGGGTAAAGTATAATTACTGAACTTTCCGTAGGAATGAGCGATTTTCCCCCAGTAAAAAGATATATATATACAGGGTATCCCGTAAGGAGTGGACCAACGTTATGTGGGAGATGGAGGGAATCATAACAAACATGGAACCAAAAAAAAAAATTAGTCTAAGCCCAATAGTTTAAAAGATATGATTTTTTTAAATTTTTTTTTTCATGCATATTTTGTATTCCTTGATAAAATAAATAAATTTCTCTTAAATAAAATTCTAAATTTTTTTTTGCTTCCATGTTTGTTATGGTTCCCTCCATCTCCCACATACCGTTGGTCCACTCCTTACGGGATACCCTGTATAGATATCTAGAATACTAGTTGTTGACCAGGGTTAGTATCTATACCAACATCACAAAAAGTATCATTCGAATCCGTACAGTACTTTGGAGATTGGCAGACAAAAAACTATATACTATTTTAACAACCAATTAGTTTTTCGTAAATATATTCAATGTTTGGGAGATACGGAATTTAACGGTTTTATTATATGTATAGATTATTCAATATTATACTTATTTATTTATTTAAGTTTAGTAGTACTTAGTTTTATAGTACTTACAGAACTAAAGCGCACTAACATACATTAAATACGACAAAAGGTCGCCTATTTCCTAGGTATCCATTGTTTGTTGTCGAACTTCTCGGAAACGGCTCGAAACCTCGTATCATCATCATCAGCATTCCTAAGACTTCCGCAGCCGGACACGGGCCGCCCCTGGAGAACGCCACAAGTCACGCTCACAAGCTGCTTGCATCCAGCAGCTCCCGACCTTGACCAGGTCAACGTTCCACCGGTGGGAGGCCGCCCAGCAGGGCAGCCACTCGAGAACTTTTCTTCCCCAGCGGTTTTTTTTTTATAGTACAGGGGGCAAACGAGCAGTCGGGTAACCGAGATGATGGTGTTTTCCGACGCCCACAGACATCTCCAGCACCAGGGGTTTTGCAGTTGCGTTGCCGGCCTTTAAGATGAGAGTAGGCTCTTTTCTTGAAGATCCCTAAGTCATATTGGTCCGGAAATGCCGAGGGCGGCAGCTGATTCCACAAAGAAGTAGTGCGCGGGATGAAGTTGCGTTTAAAGCGCACAGTAGTGGACTTCGGAATATCTAGATGGTGCCGGTGGAAATTTGAATTTAGACGCGAAGTTCGATAGTGAAATTCAGCTGCAGGTATTAGTCCGAACAATTCCTCGGAACACTCCCCATAGAAAATACGGTAAAAGATGCACAGCGAACTGACATCTCTCCATAGGGCCAGTGTATCAAGCTTGCTGGAAAGAACTTGGTCGTCGACGATTCGAGTTGTTGTTGGTTGGATGCGGTCAAATGGTATAAGCTGGTATTGAGGTGCGCCTGCCCAGAGATGACAACAGTACTCCATGTGGGGTCTAACCTGGGCTTTATATAGTTGCCGCTTCTGCGGGCAATGTGGCCTGCCTATTGCCACTTCTGTTTACGTTAGTACTGTACTGTTGTTACTAGTGCCAGTGTACTAAGAGCGTGTGTTCCGCAGGTGCTGCCCAACGGCAACCTGGTGTTCCCGCCCTTCCGGGCCGAGGACTACCGGCAGGAGGTGCACGCGCAGGTGTACGCCTGCCTGGCGCGCAACCCCGTCGGCACCATACACTCGCGGGACGTCAACGTGCGCGCCGGTGAGTTGCCGCTGCCGGTACTGAGCTGGCGGGGGCACGGGCGGTCGCCACCACCGACCTCCGGATGACATTATAGTCTGTAGATACGATGCACGCCAGATATATGTGAGAGTTTGCCCGATCGGCGATATATTAACTCAATGTGGCTGCCATAGTACTAGTTACTGCGGTGTTGTGAGAGATATTGCCTCGAGTAGAGCCGTGTTGGTACGACCTGCGATGTACCTCTCGCTCACATTATATTTATATATAAAATTGTTAGCGTTTATCGCTATCGGAACACGCACGGCGTTCCGATGGCTTCACGGGGGAGATCTTCTGCATGTACTCACATTTTGCAGATATCTCTGGGCTTGGACTTTTGTAATCCGACCGCTCGTTTGCCATGCTCGCATATCATCGCGACTAACAGTATATAACATGTTGGAGTTTCGTTTTAAACGTGATACAATCATCATCACCGCTATCGAACTTCGATATTGTTTGATGAACGTCACTACATACTGTCGTAATAGAAGGAGCCTACACCCGATGTTACCATGTGTACCAGGACAGGTGCTAGTTTAACGCGACCCTTATGGAAGTATCTTCGGATTACTCCTGTGGAAGAACTGAAGAATTGTCAACATACTATTAGAATATAAGTTTGTCTTTCATACTCTTGCCCAGCTATACACAATCAGGCCCTACGTCTCTGGGAGTTATTTCTACAGCACTGATGTGTTTATGTTCTGAAGTACCGACGCAGGCCGCACTGTAGTGTCGCGACAAACAACCCGTACAGCGCTGCTTGACTCAGTGAGTGCGTTGTTAGCGTCTACTTCACTAATGTAAAACCAGAAAGCGCAAAGCCTAAATTACGTAGTCTAGCGTTTTCGTAAATAACTTACGAAAAGTCTATAGTTTCACATTGTGATTCACTGTATTGTACTTCAGTGAGAAAGTGAAAAGAATTGTATATCTTCAGTATTATTGAAAAGTTAAATATGTAAATCTAATTGAAAGTCTGTCGAATACAATAAATTAAAAAATAATAAATATTTCATAACCTAGTTGTCTGTCAATGAAACTTTTGAAGAGTGTTGCCAATTCATTTCACTCACTCGGTTAGTTTATAAAACAAATCGATTCAACACTATCATCATATTCGTTTACAATAAATGGCAGTATACTAATTAGTACAATGACACACTAGATTAGTTCTCCATACAAGTAGCGACAGCTATGAGCTAGTAAAGTGGTTAAGACGTCAGTTGAGTCACGAGAAGATAATTTAGGGCCGTAAGAAATGTCAGTGAATTGCTCTCGTTGCCGCCAGCCTCGGGCGCGAGGGTCAATTTAATAATGATCAAATAACACCGAAGGGTCTTATGAACTTGTCTCAATCGAATTATAAAGGGAACGTTGACAGTACTTTAAACTAAAGATAGGTGAAAGATCACATAGGAATTCGTTGGGATCTTTGTCTCAATTTAGGTAAATTATATTGTCTTTCAGCTTTCAAATATTTCATATCCCACTGATGCTTTAAGCTACCATCAGATCTATATTACTGTTAGATCAAACAATTTAGATTTCACCAAATCAGTCAGATTTTTAGGTTATTAGTATTTAGTTGTCAGTAAGAAAGTATGGCATGTTGCATGTGTCAGCGGTGGCACAGCAGTACGACACAGACGTCAACAAGGAGTACGTCATCATGGGCAACAGCATCATACTCAAGTGCCAAGTGCCGTCCTTCGTCGCCGACTTCATTGACGTGCTCTCGTGGCACACCGACGAAAACGAGGACTTTTACCCCGGCGAGAACTATGGTTACTGTTGTATAATATGCTCGCGCAGCCGTCCATCCTCATCCAATAGCTCTAACCAATTCTACAGTTGTCCAACAGCAGTACGAATCGGAGGTCAACAACGAGTACGTCATACGAGGCAACTCGGCCATCCTTAAGTGTTCCATTCCGTCCTTCGTCGCAGATTTCGTTACTGTTGTCTCCTGGCACGACGAGGCCGGGAGTTCTTTTACTTTAAATGGAACAAAAGAAGGAGATGGTAACCGCGCTAAAATTGTTTTATTAACGAATCCTCCATTAAAATCCATTCCTGAGAGTTTTCGTCATTTCTGGTTCAATGTTTGCAGTGGTGACGCAATACTATGAGGCCGAAGTGGTCTCCGAGTACGTAATCCGTGGGAATACGGCAGTTCTAAAATGTAATATTCCTTCTTTCGTCGCTGATTTCGTAAAAGTCGAAGCTTGGGTTGACTCTGACGGCGGAGAATATTTACTTACCGACGATATCGGTATGATGTCGCACGTCTTTAATATATGCTTATACCCGTCCCAGTCCTTTAAACAACTTAATCCATAAATATAAGACTAAAAGTATATCCTTACATTCTCTTTTAGTAGTTAATCAGTTCTACGAGACAGAGATTCTAACCGAATACGTCATACGCGGTAACGCTGCTGTTTTAAAGTGCTCTATCCCATCCTTCGTCGCCGATTTCGTAAAAGTAGATGCCTGGATCGATGAGGAAGGAGCAGTCATCACTTATTCTGATGACTACGGTAGTAGAAGCGACCATTAAACAATAGAGTAAAAGCTCCCTAATTAGTCCAACATAACAATTCCCATTCACCCCATCAAATATTATACCTCAATTGTTATTGTCCAGTTGTATCTCAGTTCTACGCTACGGAGGCCGAAAACGAGTACGTTATTAGAGGAAATGCTGCCATCATCCGCTGCAAGATACCTTCGTTTGTTAGCGATTTTGTTTTTGTGGAATCCTGGTTATTGGATAATGGGGAAATATTGACGGCAAATAATACAAATATAAATGAGGGTACTACATAGTTTGTCTATCAGTAATCACTATCTATAATGTTTCCTTGTTTCCTTTGCATCCTGAAATACACGAACATAGTGATATCCCAGCCATACGAAGCGGAAGCAGACAACGAATACGTCATTAGAGGAAACGCTGCTATAATGAAATGCGAAGTGCCGAGCTTTGTCTCTGATTTTGTATCTGTCGAAATGTGGACGGACAGCGAAGGGGGGAGCTATTACCCCGGACATACTGAGGGTAACGCTGTAGAGTAGTACCTACTGTACGAGTTCCTTTTTCCTAACATAAATTATTTGTCGTAGCGGTACTTCAGGAGTACGAAGTTAGAGTCAACGACGAGTTCGTACTGAGAGGCAACACAGCCATCCTCAAGTGCATTGTGCCTTCCTTTGTAGCGGACTTTGTTAACGTTATGTCTTGGAATATGGATAATGAAACTGTCACCGCAGACCACAATAGCTCTCTCGTCGAGTCTGGTTCGGGTACACATTGATCTGTTAACGCCTCAACAATCCCTCGGTCCTCCTTAACACCAACACATTTTCATTGGGTTATTTTGATTCCACAGTCGTTCACCAAAATTACGAACCCCGTGTTACCGACGAAGACGTGCTTCGCGGTAACCCGGCCATAGTGAAGTGTTCCATCCCATCGTTCGTATCGGATTACGTGCAAGTGATCGAATGGGTAACCGATGGAGAGTCCTTCTCGGCAGTGTCGTTGAATGATTCTATGCGCAATTACGGTAATCGAGTCGCCCGCGCGTCCTCAATTGCTCCTTTCCGCCCTCCAACAAATCCCCACAGTTATATAAACAATCGCATTACTGTCGATCTAAACTATTTCAGCCGTGAATCAGTTCTACGAATCGCAAGTCTACGATATATACGTTATTAGAGGAAACGCTGCTGTGTTCAAATGCCACATTCCATCGTTTGTGGCCGACCACGTGCAAGTAGTTTCTTGGCATGACACCGAAGGCGGGGAATTCATTTTAAATGAAAATTACGGTACACTGACGAGACGTTTGCTGGTTACTCCATTATACATCCTACCTCTATCTCTTTTTTAAGTTATCGTTAAAATTCCAGTTGTATCTCAGACGTACACTGTCAACTTGGTAGAGGAGAACGTATTGAGGGGAAATGCTGCCATCTTTAAATGTCTCATCCCAAGCTTTGTAACGGAATATGTTTCTGTCAGTTCATGGATCATTACAGAAGACAACGAGGAACATGAAATTTATTTGAAAGACTCTATTGACAAAGAGGGTACTTCACGATACCTTTGCTTCAACTCCTCCAGTCCTAGAAACTTTCCCGACAGCCATTTGTAACGATTATGATTTCTTTGCAATTTCATTTGCAGTCGTAACACAGGCGTACACTGTAAATCTAATGGAAGAGAGTGTGTTGCGTGGCAACGCGGCTATTCTAAAATGTCACATATCGACTTTTGTCACCGAATATGTTAGCGTCTCGTCTTGGATCGTGTCAGAGGAAGGAACAGAGGACATAGAAATTATGGCCGAAACTAATAATAATTGGGGTATTTTATGAATTAGAAGCATATATAACCTGTACAACCATAATCCTTCCCTCTGTTAAAGATCACGTTGATTTTTACAGTGGTTTCCCAAGCCTACACAGTCAACTTGATGGAAGAAAACGTTTTGCGCGGCAACTCCGCTATTGTCAAATGTCATATTCCAAGTTTTGTTTCGGAATACGTATCAGTCCTGTCGTGGCTTATATTCGAAGGGGAAGTCGAAGAGAAGGAAATAAACGGGACTGGATATGTTAATATCGGTAAAACTTAGTATCATTAGCGGGATTATATATTAATTTCCAATCCCATCTCCCGATACTCAGGCAGAGTTATGTAGAAATTATTAGTCACATAATATTAAGACAAAAAACTATTTTTTTATCTTTGTAGTTGTATCTCAATCGTACACGGTAAATCTGTGGGAAGAGAATGTTCTGAGAGGTAATTCAGCAATTTTGAAATGCCATATACCTAGTTTTGTAACAGAATATGTTACTATTACCTCTTGGATTATTTTTGAAGGAGAGAAAGAGGAATTTGATATTAATTTGGACTCGGATTTTAATTTGGGTAATTCGTCAATACTGTCGATATTTATCATTATCCTTCCTTCTTTTGTTCCTTATCATTGGGAATGTTTAGGGCCTCAACGGTAAATCCAATATAAACGTACAATTTAAAAATATATTTTTTCTTTCATTCCAGTTGTTTCTCAGGCTTACGATGTAAAGTTTTGGGAAGAATATGTCTTGCGAGGAAATGCGGCAATCTTAAAATGCCAAATTCCGAGCTTCGTTTCTGAATACGTCGCTGTAGCGTCTTGGATAGTTTCTGAAGATGAAATAGAAAAAGAAATTAAAGTCAATGAAACTTCAGACTTAGGTATTTTAGAGGCAATCTAAAATCTATCCTATATCCCTGTCCCTCCGAAGGTTACGTTTTAGGGGATCTTTGGTGTAAACCTTTATTTCAAGTAACTGACTCGGATGAATTGTTTCAGTGGTTTCGCAAGCATATGCGGTCAATCTCTTAGAAGAATATGTCCTTAGAGGAAATGCGGCAATATTGAAATGCCATATACCCAGTTTTGTGTCAGAATACGTTTCAGTTGTCTCCTGGATCATCAGTGAGGGCGATGAGGAAGATGAAATAAACATTGATTCAAATTCCAAATCAGATGGTACGGATGTCAAATAATTTCTCTTAAGCAAGCTTAGAGCGGTCTATTGTAATTGTGTAGGCACCTACATGTTCCTAAATTGGGGTTCCTTTCATTCCATGAGCCTAACGGCTTACCTTTCCTGATCTCCTACTACCTTAGCATTAATGCACGTAATTGCATTTATAAGTAAATCGCGACCTTAAGTTGCATTGTTTCAAATTCGCTTGGAAATGAATTGATTTTTATCTATACACTAATCATATCATACTAATGAATCAATAACTTTTCAGAGGGCAAATACTTGGTACTACCGTCTGGTGAATTACATATTCGTGATGTAGGACCCGAGGATGGATATAAGTCTTACCAATGTAGAACTAAGCACAGGCTTACTGGAGAAACTCGCTTGTCAGCTACTAGAGGACGCTTGGTTATCACGGGTAAGTTGAACATGTAATTATTCTGTCAGTAGCGCAATTATTTCATCCGCAGTTTCCGATCTGTACTCGCACTTCAATATCAGTTTCACTACGTTTTAATTCATCAAGTCACAATGTTTGATTTCTTTTATCTAAGTGTTTGAAATATTATTAGCGCTACTAACATATATGTTACAATGAAAGCTTCACAAGGCAAAAAAAATATAATTGTTTATTACACGTTATTTTATAATTCAAATTATTATATCACCTAATTATAAGAAGCTTTCATTGTGTATTTAATGAAATACGTGAATTCATTTTGTGGAACAATATGTTGGATTTTTATAATATACTTATATTATAACGTTTTGACAATTGTTCTAATCTATGCGCATTAATTATAATCTTATTATCTAAATCAGTGCAACTACGTTGTTCCTCAAATAGTACACACGCCATTATCATTTGCGATTTGCAGTTGAAAGATTATAATTGATCTGCCAGATTTTGTAACGATTTATTTTAGATGCTTTAGAATACATACCTAATTTCACTGTTTATAATCTTGCCTGAATGTTGGGACAGGGTATCCTGCAGAGCCTAGCCGCGATTATTTCATTTAAATTTGAAAAAACAATGAGTAGGGATGATAAAATATTGTTTGTGCTTGAAGCCCCATTCCTCGTAAATCCGCCTTCTCCCAACATACGCAGAACCTGTGGGCCGGGTACCACCTAAGTTTCCTAGCGCGCAGACAACCAGCGGATTCCAGTTTAGTGAGCTCACCAGCCTGGCCGTTCTGTGCCCTGCACAGGCCTACCCAGCGCCTATGTACCGGTAAGATTTTTCATGGCATTAAAAGCGTTTTCCATAATTTCTCAGAACCGATAGGAAGAGTGCCACCTAAATTTTCGACAACTCAAGTTGGTGCCATGTTTGTAGCAAACTTGGATTCGTCGTACTCGTTACAATGCCCTGCTCAGGCTTTTCCTGTCCCCGTGTTCAGGTAATTCTTCAGTCTCTATCTCTATATGTTGCATTCTAGAGCCCGTTGGTCGCGTACCCCCCAAATTTGCTACAGTTCTTACCGGGACCATGTTCGAAGTAAAGAAAAACGAATCTTACGCCTTGCAGTGTCCTGCGCAAGCCTATCCTACCCCTTTATTCAGGTAAATGCTACAGAACTGACTTATATTTAATTATTGCTGTAGAACCCGTGGGGCGCGTATCTCCTAAATTTGCTTCACTAGTCATGGGCACCATGATTGGAGTAAGAAAGAACGATAGCTTTGCATTACAATGCCCTGCACAGGCGTTTCCAGTCCCAATTTTCAGGTAATAATAAATGATATAATGCTTCATAAAGGTAGTAAATTAGTCAATTTTATAAAATCTAATTTGCTTCAGAACCAATGGGAAAAGTAGCTCCAAAATTTCCAAGTTTAGAAAAAAGCCGACTTTTTAATTACGATACCACATCCAGCTTAGTACTTTTATGTCCTGCGCAGGCATTTCCCGTCCCAATGTTTAGGTAAGATAATACCTTAGAAAGAAGGTCAATAGTTTATTAATACTATTTAACAGAACCAATGGGCAAAGTATCGCCGAAATTTCCATCGATGGAAACTGGAAGGAGTTTTACATACTCTTCGAATACCTGTGTAACATTGTTATGTCCAGCCCAAGCATTTCCAAGTCCAGTATTCAGGTATTTTTATTTAAAAATATTAATATTATGCCCCTAGAACCGGTCGGCAGGGTCTCGCCAAAATTTCCTTCGATGGATAGCTCAAGAAGCTTTAGCGCTATTCTTAACGCCAGCTTAACTATATTGTGTCCAGCCCAGGCGTTCCCAGTCCCATTGTTCAGGTAACATATTCGTATTTTATGAGACTTAGATAATCTCTTTATTCTTAGAACCCGTTGGCCGAGTATCTCCCAAATTCACAACTACTGACAAAAGTCGGGCCTTCGATGCGAACGATCGCGGTAGTATCACACTTTTGTGTCCTGCGCAAGCATTTCCCGCCCCAGCATTCAGGTACCCCTTAAATTTCATACTATTATTGAAATATTATTTTTCCATAGAACCTATGGGCAGCGCCGCTCCGAAAGTAGCTTCAAAAACGATCGATATTACTGAAACGACCACAAATACGACTTGCACCTTACTTTGTATGGCACAGGCATTCCCCGTCCCATTATTCAGGTAAATTTACCTAAAATGATAGAACCGTTCAATAAACTCTGGTTTTTGTTCCTGTAGAGCCAGTAGGAAGAGTTCCTCCGAAGTTTCCGACCATGGATAATAGTAGAGGGTTTAGTGCCGTTATTAATGAAAGCTTAACGTTATTGTGCCCCGCGCAGGCATTTCCCGTTCCTCTGTTCAGGTAATACTTTATTAAATCGTCCATCAATATTTTAGAGCCAATCAATAGCACTCCACCGAAAGTCCCTACAAAGATTATAGAATTTGTGGAATATAACAAGGGTACGAGTTTTACTTTACAATGCTTGGCCCAGGCATACCCCGTTCCAGTGTTTCGGTGAGTTGATGGTATTAGAAATTAATACTTTATAATATAATGAGACCCATTCATCCATGTTTAGGATTGTTTAGAGTAGTAAGCGAGTATTTTGATTTATAGAACCGATTGGATCCAAAAGCCCGTCATTTTCGAGCGGTTCAAAGCTAGCTTGGTTTGAAATTAAATCGGGCCAAGACTTTGCACTGTTGTGTCCAGCTCAAGGATTTCCCGTGCCTATTTTTAGGTGAGAACTGAAGGGCATTAATTTATAATTTTTCAGAACCCATTGCTTCCAAGCCACCCGTGTTATCGAGTGACGATAAATTCGCTTGGTTCATTCATAGACCCGTAAACTATAACATAGCGTTGCTTTGTCAGGCTCAAGGATATCCAGTTCCAATGCACAGGTAACAATCACAGCTCATGCTATTATCCAGATCTAAAACTTTCATTTTAGAACCCATCGGATCTAAGTCGCCCACGTTCTCGACTGATAACAAATTCTCATGGTATGTAAGGACAGTTGGACAGGACCTAAATATTCTATGCCCAGCTCAAGGTTATCCAGTGCCACTTTACAGGTGATTAATTTTTCATGTTTTAAATTTTAGAACCTGTTGGCTCTAAATCTCCCACCTTCTCTAATGATGTCCAGTTTTCCGGAATAACTCGTAAAACATCTCAAGATTTCGCTCTATTATGCCAAGCTCAGGCGTTTCCTGTCCCTATTTTCAGGTAAGATTAAAGCACAGTCACTAATAAATTCCAATAAATCTTGTCTCAGAACCCATCGGGTCAAAGGCTCCGTCATTCTCCTCGGAATATAAAAGTACTACGCTTACAAAACTCGCAAAGCAGGAAATCGCTTTACTCTGCCAAGCACAAGCACATCCACCTCCAATCTTCAAGTGAGTGTATAACGACGTAGATTTTATTTTTCTCTCAGAGCCTGTATCTGCCAAAGCACCTATGTTCCCAAGTTCCGCAACATCGTATGATTATAAAATCGACTCAAAGTCTAGAGGCTCCTTGCTCTGTCAGGCACAAGGATACCCCCAGCCAATGTTCAGGTAGGTCATGAAAATGTCTAGATGTATACGGATATATTTACTTATAGAGCCTATCGGCGCGAAAGCTCCATCGTTCTCCACAAACTCTAAGGGTAGTATTTTTGTAATGGAAACTGGCCAAAACTTTGCATTACTGTGTCAGGCTCAGGGATCGCCTTCGCCAGTGTATAGGTAAGCCTAAAATATATATTTTTCTTACGCAGAACCTGTTGGTTCCAAGCCACCGTCTTTCCCAAATGACCTAACGTCTTCAGCAGTAACGAAACATAAGCAACAAAGTTTTGCAATGACGTGTCAAGCTCAAGCGTTTCCTTTACCAATATTCAGGCAAGTGATCCTTTTACATCTGACTTTTTTATTTTATTAACGCACGTGGGATATACTGGGATCTAGGATTTTTATCTTAGAATAGTGTTCGCAATGCTACTTTACTGCTGTTATAAAAATCATTTTCTTAAGCTGAGCTTATTATCTTCTACAGAGCCAGTTGGATCAAAGGCTCCGTCTTTTTCATCAGAATCGGCGCTTTCGTCTATAAAAAGGCACGAAAGTCAAAGTTTTGCATTATTATGCCAAGCTCAAGCTTTTCCTGTCCCAATTTTCAGGCAAGTCTAAGTTACCGTATACCAAAATTTTAATTTATAGAACCCGTTGGAGCTAAGTCCCCGACTTTTTCGACCGAATCTATGGGAAGCATATTTAGAAAACGCTTAGGACAAGGTTTCGCGTTGTTATGTCAAGCCCAAAGCTATCCCGCGCCCATGTTCAGGCAAGTGCTATATATTACTGTTAACAATATTTTCTAACTGCAGAACCCGTCGGCTCCAAAGCACCCACGTTCTCGACGGACGCTCGTAGTAGTACCTTTATAAGAACTGTCAACCAAAGCTTTGCGTTGTTATGTCAAGCTCAAGCGTTTCCCGTCCCTCTATTCAGGCAAGTCGACAATCGTAGATTGCTTTTTTTTTTTCAAAAAAACATTTAAAAATATTTCTGCTCGGTATCTGAAAACCAATAACAATAGGTCTGTTTGTTTAGAACCTATTGCAAGCGCAGTGCCCAGTATTACAGCGATGACTAAGGCTGCAGTTTCTTATTCTCGAAATGCTCCGCTAGCGCTTTTGTGTCCAGCTCAAGGATTTCCTGTGCCAATGTCAAGGTGCGTTTACCTTTGTCTTCCGTATTACAGAACCTACAAATAAAATTGCACCTCGAAGTGAGAAACAGCGTAAATACGAAGGGGGTGAAATATTTTTAAATTCGATTGCGGAATCAGTCTATTTAACTTGTGAAGTAGCAGGTTATCCTCCTCCCATATTCAGGTAATTGTTTAAATAAATACCCACTTATTCTTGTTTAGACCCCACATCCCTGATTCCCGCCCTATTAAGAAAAGAGGTCTTAAACCTAGCATTAACATTACAGAACCGACAAATAAAATTGCTCCTAGAAAAGATTTCACTAAGAATTTCGAGGGTTGGGAATTATTCTTCGTGCCTCACAACGAAACAGCTTACTTGACGTGTCAGGTCGCTGGGTACCCCGTCCCGGTGTTTAGGTGAGTGATAGGGAGCTCTTTGTCAAGGCGGATTTGAATTCCAGAGCCCAGTGGTAGGACCGGACCCAAGGTGACAGGAGACGGGCTCAACCGCCACATAGGGCGGAGCGAGGAGAGCCTAGCGCTTCTTTGCGAGGTTCAGTCCTTCCCTGCGCCTTTGACGAGGTACGGCCCTTGAGCACCGGCGGCCGGCCGTCGGCACGCACGCGTTCATCCTCACGCCAGCACATATGTTCACCTGAGTTGTTATTGCAGTGTCGCGCCGTGACTTGAGGGCGTGACGCACCGCGGCCGGCCGCGATTTAATTCCCAGCCAAAGTAACTATTGAACGGCGCTGACACCTTCTGGTAAGTGTCAGGGTGTTCTTGTTTTCATTACAAACGCTTTAATCTTTACTTTGTGCATTAATTCTACATTATCTTCGTACGGAGTGACCCTCCATTCTCCACTCCACTTTTTGGTTTTTGTGGTAGCTTTTCGTAGCTTCAAATTTTACTAACACAAGTTATGCTTTTAGTGTACATACATTATTTTGACATGGGGCTCGGAGGTCTTCTTTTCATTTGTGAACGTTGTTTTGACTCGCACCCGTCACCGTAGATACAGTTCATGGATTTGTTTCGCGTTGGCTCGTAGGGCCGTCAGATACTGTGGCACATGGTATTCCGATCAGCGAGACTGCTACACCTTACGGACCACAAACGAGAATTATTTCACGAATTATAAAATACATGAATGACCCTAAATCGAAGACCGTTGTACGTATTTCGACTACCATTAAACTAATTCTCGCTTGTTGCAGATGGTACAAGTTCATTGATGGCTCCGCACGGAAACAGCCCGTTACACTGGACGACAGAGTAAAGCAGGTGTCTGGAACTCTCATTATCAAGGAAGCTAAAGTCGAGGACTCTGGGAAATATCTGTGCGTTGTCAACAACTCTGTCGGAGGTACGTACTGCTTTCTGTTTTTGTCATTCACAAAATACTAAGAAGCTTATTTCAGGGAAAAATTGTGATCTCGCCAATCCCAACAATGCGATCTTACTGAGATGACCCAGGGGCCAAAATATGCGACTGGTACGCAAGTTTGGCGAGCTGCTATCGATGTAATATATTTTATGACAGCTAAGATATTTAATAAATTTGTCCATCAAAGAACAAAAGTAAGGGATGTGTCACGAAGGATAAGCTTGCACAGATGAACAGATGGCCGATGGAGCAGTAAATTTAAAGGCTTGCCATTTCCGATCCAGATCCGGATGCGGGCGAGAAAATAGGATATGCCGTCTAAGCGTACTTTGAAAGAGGTCTAAAGTACAGTGGACGGATCATAAGAACAACGGTATATTTTGTTGTCTCAATAAGTGATTTTTTTACACATATATTTACACAATTAAACATTGGTGTTCAGAACTGTGAAAGGTCAATGAACTCTTATAGGGAACGAGTTCAAGACTTTTAACTTGAATACTTTCGTTTGATATAAAAGCCAAAATTTTTATTTAGTACGAAAATACACACTCTGTATAATTTCTATATATCAATACTTTTGTCCAAAATTAACATTAGGACACGCCACATTCAGCTCCTCTTCTACCTTCTATATCAGCCTCTATGTCAGTTGCACGTTCCCTATAGTATGTCGATAATAATAAATTGATTGCGAACCCACCAGGCGAGTCTGTGGAGACGGTGCTGACGGTGACGGCGCCGCTCAAGTCGGCGGTGGAGCCCGCG
>LUGF01050212.1:105275-131859 GCA_001625245.1 Calycopis cecrops
CCCCGCCGTGTTCTCGTGCAAGTACGACGGCAACCCCGTCAAGACCATCACCTGGCTCAAGGACGGCAAGGACATGAACCATCACGACACCGTGCTCAGGTTACTCGTATTTTTGTTTTCTAGCAAACGAGCAGTTGGGCAACTTATGTAAAGTGATCACCGACGCCCACAGACATTCGCAAAACCAGAGGCCTAGCCGCCTAGCGTTGCCAGCCTTTGAGAGATGAATAAGCTCTTCTCGAAAATCGTATCGGTTCTGTAATACCGAAGGAATTGCGCTTAATCTATTCGAGTTTACTTCTCAGTAAACGGTTTACGGCGTGCGATATGATAAACAACAAAGTAAAAAAAAAAACAGTGACCTGTCAAGCGCAATACCATTATAACGCTTTACTGCGCTTATGTCGTTGACGTCCCTTGCGCACTTTTTGACAGCATTAGGTACGTCTGTACTTATGGAATGTACCCCTTTCGCGTGTCGGGGCTGACACACACACTTCTCGAGTCACGAGTGTTTGCAGATCATGAATATACGTTTGTAATGTCCTAGCCGATTTCGGACATAGGGCTGGCATATCCGTAAATCTGAATCTTGAAATATATCCTTCTAATAATATAAATGCGAAAGTATGTATGTTTGTTTGTTTGTTACTCCTTCACGCAAAAACGGCTGAACCGATTTTAATGAAATTGGCACACACATAGAGAGTAACTTGGATTAACACATAGGATAGTGTTTATCCCGAAAAAATGTTCCTATGGGATGCCATGGGATGATTTTCTATCTTCCACGGGATCGAAATTTACGCGGGTAAAACCGCAGTCCGCAGCTAGTAGTATATAGATATATTCTTCATTTTTATGGATAACATGTGCAGTTATTTAACCAACTTCTCTTGTGTACCTTTCAGGATCGAATCTGTGAAGAAGGAGGACAAGGGCATGTACCAGTGCTTCATCAGGAACGACCAGGAGAGCGCCGGCGCCAGCGCGGAGCTCAAGCTCGGGGGACGATGTGAGTTGTTCATCATGTCACAGCAGGAGTCAGGCCGCTCGCCTCTATCTCTGAGCGTAGAGTGTCCGCCATTCCAGCGACCGCCTCCAAGTTGGCTCCCTATTACTGGACGTATGCGTTCCATCAATGATGAAGAGATTGTGCCAATAAAAGTATGGCAGCCATTAATTTAAATAAAATTTTGCATACAATTGAAAATTTGCAATACAATATCGCATTGCTCGAAGAACGGATAATCTCGGCGGAAAAAAGGTTCTCGAATGACGATCCCGCACCGACAGACGGGGTATTGGAAGGCCTCCGACTCGGTGGACAGACAACACCTACCGCACTCTCTGGAGGAGGCCTATGTCTAGCTGCGGACGGCCTCCGGCTGATGATATTTTTTTTATAGTATAAGGTGATAAAAGTGCAGTCGATGCCGTTTTCATGTGTACCGACGCCAATAGAGCATAGAGGTTATATAGATGCTTTGTCTAAGTTCCTCCTCCTCCGTCCATGGGCTCTCTATTTTAAGGGTTTTGTAATAATGTACCTGGTGTTCACTTCCAGTCGAGCCGCCCCAGATCCGGCACAGCTTCGGCGAGCAGACGCTCCGCTCGGGCCCGCCGCTGCGGCTCAAGTGCGTGGCCTCCGGAAACCCCACGCCCGACATCGCGTGGCAGCTGGACGGCGAGCGGCTGGCCAGCGCCGAGCGCCTGCAGATCGGACAGTTCGTCACTGCAGACGGCAACGTCGAGTCGCACCTGAACATCTCCTCCGTGCACACCAACGACGGAGGGCTGTACTCCTGCATCGCCTCCAGCAAGGTCTGTAGTGTCATGTGTACTTCCGACACGTCCGCTCTCTCCAACGGGTCATGCTATACTGACCAAATAGCATACAAAAGATACTGACGAAGTAGCGAGCGATGTGCGCAGACTCAACACTTAACGGTGAAATTGCTATCCAACCAAATAGGACCAAACCTGGAAGGTACTTCTCACTAACATATACTAAAGTGCTATTTGCGGGAAATGGCATCTCAGCTACGAGTGTAACAACTGCAGTATAGTACCAGGTCTCTGACACCATCTTCGCGCCCTTAAGCAATATAAACCTTACACTAGTGACGGGAACGTTTCAGGTCGGCAGCGCGTCGCACGCGGCCCGAGTGAACGTGTACGGACACCCGTACGTGCGCCAGATGAAGAAGAGGCCCGTCGTGGCGGGAGACACGCTCGTGGCGCACTGCCCCGTCGCCGGGTACCCCATCGACTCCATCGTGTGGGAGCGAGACGGACGGTGAGTGACGTCAGAGTAGTGCTGTCCCGCCTCCTCGGCATCCGTACGTGCGCCAGATGAGGAAGAGGGAAGATCTCTTGTTAAAAAAAATACACCCCGCTCCTCCTTAGGTGCTTACGTAATACTTGAACGACCCCTTATACTAAAGTGTTTTGCATGTCGTTCCAGCGTGCTGCCCATCAACCGCAAACAGAAGGTGTTCCCGAACGGCACGCTCGTCATAGAGAATGTAGAGCGCATGAGCGACCAGGCCACCTACACGTGCGTCGCCAAGAACTCGCAGGGCTTCACCGCGCGCGGCGCGCTCGAGCTGCAGGTCATGGGTACGTACGCGGGACCTCACTAGTGCATTATACCAACTGTGACGTCACTAGCGGCCGGGACTACCGTAGTGACGTCACAGGTGCATAATACCACGCTGTGGCGTCGCTAACGGTCAGGTCTAGCTTAGTGACGTCTCATGTGCGTAATACCACTCTGCGACGTCTCTAGCTGCCGGAACTACCTTAGTGACGTCACTAGCTACGTTTGGAATACGAATACTGTATTCAGTAGACCAGTGGAACATGCCTACGGAAACGTAATATAAACGGCATCACAGCCAGATGTGACTTCACTTATATGTAATTAGTCCACACTACGTTGCTAGTTGAAAGTGATCGCTCGAATGTCCACACTGGAGATACAGCCGTAATAGATATCCGAGGGGCTAAACTAAGATCTTTGTTATATGACGAGTAATCGTATTCCAAACTCTTAAAGACTTTCTGACATGCAACGTCCGATGTAATGCTTGTATTGTGATGCAGTACTTAATATTTATAGATTAGTGAAAAAACGATAATCGAGACACCAATGAATATGGGTCCATATGAGCGAAGCACAATTTGACAATCATCAACAAATCATTGGACATTACATGACCTGGAGTTTTACATACTACGTACAAACGAAATGAATGTTAACATCTCACAACTGATCTGAGTCTTGTTGTAAACTATTGTCGTACATCTTGTGTTGTATAATATACTTAATACAGGGCTATTTGTAAAACGCCAGCAACCCCTTATATATAGATAGCATTATTTTATAAATCAATATTTGTTCTACAACTTTTGACATAATACATTAATATTAAATGATTGTTTTAGTTTTGAATGTACTGTGATAAGATTTGTATGTCCCACGAGGTCGCGCATGTTGACAGCTGATAGACCCCCACACCTCTCACGTTCTCCGGCCGCACGCTTCAAGAGTGGGTTGACCTTAAAGCAATGCACTTATAACGCTCGGCCGAAAAATTTAATTCACATTTATTTTTGTACTGAAAAAATAAAATTGTGAATTATGGAAAGTCGTAGAACAAATGATCTTTTAAAAAGTGGTAACAATTCTGACAACTTGATGGTGTTTTACAAATAACCTGGTATAATGACGATATTATGCTTATGTTACGGTCGTATTATGGGAAGAGAAGATAGACCGTAAGTTATTTTATTCCTATAATTATATTACACGAAAATTGATGAAGACTGAAATAGTAAACACAACCATTTTTACATACCAACTGATGTTCATTTCATTTGTATTTAGTTAGCTGTAGCCCAAATGTTATAAAGAAGGAGATTACTTGCTGCTCTTACAAACAAATTTGAAAATGAAATCTTTTAAATGAAACTAAATTTGAGAAGAGAGAGAGAAAAACAAAGAATTCCAAAGTAATTGAATATTGTAGTTATCTATTTACAATAGATAATATTTTATCTATTTACAATAGACAATATTTTCATATTTTTACTTAACGTCAAAATATTAATTTAAATAATTAAAAAGTAGACATTATTTAAGGAAAAATAACAGTCTAGTGATTCAAATATTAAAAAGTAGTCATTATTTAATATATATAAAAAAAGAAAACAAAATATTTGTTTTGCGATTAGTAGCAAGTAATAGTACTGAGTCGCCTTTTTAAAGAGATTGATGAAAAATTAAATATAATTAAATTCGATTAACTACAACGAAGAGATTTACTCAGTAGCTCATTCTTTGCAAGTAACGTCATGATTCAAACACTCCCTTCAAAGGAGTTGCCTTAATTATCAACGTGTCACTTCTAGTTACAGATGTAGTTTTTTTTATTACAAGTCCATTTTGCTAACGTACATGACATTACTTCTTATTATACCGTGTCTAATAACATTTTCTTTCAGATGAATGTGTGAGTTTGATATAGGTACATAAAATAGGATGTGAATATATATTTTGACATATCTAGTTCGGTTTATGCCCGCCAAAGCTACATTAGCACAAGCCCCGCCCCCGCTACTAGTTTTGACGTTAGACTTTTGACCAGTTCCCCCGCAACTGTTGCCCTTCGAGTTCGGAGACGAACCGGCGAACGCAGGGGACATGGCGTCCCTTACCTGCGCCCTTAGCAAGGGCGACCAGCCGCTCAATATCTCGTGGATATTCAACGGCGTCGAGATATCCAAACGCAACCAGCTGGGGATCGTTATCACGACTATCAACAAAAAGACGTCCATACTGAACATAGAGTCTGTGAGCGGGTCGCACCGCGGCACGTACTACTGCGTGGCCCGCAACCCCGCCGGCTCCGCCAACCACAGCGCCGTACTCGAAGTCAACGGTACAAGTCCCCGCGTTCTGTACACTTACCCTTATTTATCTATTAGACTCACCCAACCTCTAACATCCCATTACGCCGCCAGTCCCCCCGCAAATAAGTCCGTTCGAGTTCGGTGAAGAGATCCTCAACGAGGGCGAAACGGCCTCGGTGTCGTGTGTCATGCACAAGGGCGACCTGCCCGTCGCGTTTAAATGGCGGTTCAACGGAGAGGAGATACGGCCGCACAACAAACTGGGCATCGTGCTGACGACCATCAGCAAGAAAACCTCCATACTGAACATAGAGGCGGTGGCCGCCGTGCATAGAGGGTCCTACACCTGCGAGATCCGCAACGTGGCGGGCGAGACCAACCACACCACGGTCCTTAGCGTCAACGGTTCGCTTTTATATTTTTGTTACTGAAGCTTTTTTGTTGCCACAGTACCTCCCCAAGTCTCACCCTTCGAATTCGGCGATGAGCCCGCCAACGCCGGCGACACGGTCTCGGTACAGTGCGTCATGAACAAGGGAGATCTGCCCGTCAACTTTTCGTGGAGTCTGAACGGCAGAGCGATCTCCCCGAGCAACACCATGGGTATAGCGATAGGGAGCATGAGCCGGAAGATATCCATCCTCAACATAGACTCCGTGAACGGAACGCACCGCGGCGTTTACGTGTGCCACGTGCAGAACCTGGCGGGGACGGTCAACCACAGCGCGGCGCTCGAAGTTAACGGTCCTTACCCCGCACTCTCACTTAGCTATAGTTTCGTAGATCTAATACAGTAGATGTTTAACAGTTCTGCCCCAAATTCATCCCTTCACTTTCGGTGACGAGCCGGCTAACGCCGGAGACGCAGTAGGCATCCAGTGCATGGTGACGAAAGGCGACACGCCCGTCAACATAACCTGGTCGTTGAACGGCAAAGACGTGACCAAGATCCAGGGTATCACGGCCAGTAGACTCGGTCACAAGTCTAGCAGCCTCTCGATCGATCCAGTATCATTCAAGCACACTGGCACTTACACTTGCTCCGCCATGAATCAGGCGGGCCACGCTAATTATTCAGCAGAGTTGATCGTCAACGGTAACTTTCATTAGATTCACAAATATTTTATATCGTTTCAAGCATTCTCCCAAGCCTCCTTTACCACGCTTCACCTAGACCGCCGGCCGTATTTCCTCGAGTAACAATCGTGTTCTGTAGTTCTACCGCAGGTTACGCCTTTCGACTTCGGCGAAGAAATTCTGAACGCCGGCGACACTGTGTCGCTCACTTGTACAGTTGGGAAGGGCGATTTGCCATTAAAAATTCACTGGCAGCTCAATGATCACCTTTTGAATTCTGGCAACGGTATCTTGATCAATAGAAACGGGAAAAGAATATCCGTTTTGAGTATAGAGAACGTGCAACACGAGCACGTGGGGAATTACACGTGCGTGGCGGAGAACGACGCCGGCAGCAGTAGCCACAGCGCCGTGCTCACTGTCAACGGTAGC
Source organism: Calycopis cecrops (assembly GCA_001625245.1). Taxonomy (NCBI): domain Eukaryota; kingdom Metazoa; phylum Arthropoda; class Insecta; order Lepidoptera; family Lycaenidae; genus Calycopis; species Calycopis cecrops. The sequence continues at coordinate 111,702 of LUGF01050212.1, forward strand.
CTCAGCCCATTTTATTCAATTTTCCAAGTCGCTTAAGCTCGCACGTTGTTTTATTTCTATTTGTTTTTGTCGTACTCCTATAAATATTTGTCTCACGCCTATAACTCCGCAATTCCTTAGATATCATCGTCAAATTAACTTTTCTTTTTCTTAGTTGCTCCGCAAATAATGCCCTTTGATTTCGGACACGAGCCCATCAACGATCAGGAAATGATCGTTGTTATGTGTGCCGTCAGCAAAGGCGACTTGCCCCTCACCATTCAATGGTATTTCAACGGACAACCTCTGAAGACTGCAAGCAATGGTGTTCTTCTTACAAACGCTAAACGGACGAGCCAGCTCACCATAGAGTCGGTAACCCATCACAACCAGGGAAATTACACGTGCACAGTCAAAAACCCAGCCGGATCGGTCAATCACACGGCCCAACTATTCGTCAACGGTATTTCTCAGTAGAATTGTCACTTATTAACTTATTTATTTCCTTTCCTCTCGCAGTCCCTCCTCAGATCATACCTTTCGATTTTGGCGAGGAACCGATAAATGCACTAGAAATGGTTTTGGTCACTTGTACCGTAAACAAAGGAGATCAGCCGCTCACGGTGGAATGGTATTTCAATGGCAACGTCATTCGTACTGGCGATAGAGGAGTTTCCCTGTTGAACACCAAGCGAGCGAGCCAACTGAGTATCGAGTCAGTGAGTCATCAGAACCAAGGAAACTATACGTGCGTTGTAAAGAACCAAGCTGGTCAAATGAATCACTCCGCACAACTTTTTGTTAATGGTATTTTTATTTCATTTCTCATGCTTGTTAGTTGTTTTATTAGTCTTCTTTCTGTATCCTTAGTACCTTTGGCGGGCCATAAAACTAGTTGACGCGTCCCATGAACACCCATGGTTTAAATATAAAATGAATTAATTTCAGTTGCACCTATTATTACCGGTTTCGAATTCGACGAGTCTGTATTTTACGGGGAGGGAGTTCAGGTGATGTGCCACGTGCCCAAGGGGGATAAGCCCCTCAGTTTCACGTGGACGTTCAGTGGTGGGGATGTGAGTTCGCTTCCCGGGGTAAATATCATTAACGTGGGCGACATGGGCTCGGCCCTCGTCATACCCACCGTGACCGAGAAACACGCCGGCAACTACACGTGCATAGCTTCCAATGTTGTCGCCAACGCTAGCCACCACGCCACGCTCAATGTGAAGGGTACAACACATGTTCAAACTTAGCGCTTTCGTCTTCCCCCTGTTGTTCCTTCCCCTGTTGTGTTTAAACTCCTGGAGTCTGGAGCGGCATTTGTTAGATTAGATGAGGCCGTTCCGACGTAGAAACCATAGATATATTCGCGATAATATCTCGCGTATTGATTTGATTGATCTTGATCCGATTGATCTGATTTGCAACAACATAAATGTACAAAAAAATCTGAAACCTTCACCGTCGTAGAATCCTTTAGTACTCCCTTAAATAGCCAAGAAGACGTAGTCAGTTCAATGTTTGGTTTATTTTTGTTTTATTTCACCAGTTGCTCCACATATCGTTCCATTCGAGGCTGAAGAGCCAGTCTTTGCGGGTGAATCTGTCCAGTTGAACTGTCACGTGTCCAAAGGAGACACGCCCCTCACTATTAGCTGGAGTTTCCATGGAAAGGAACTGTCCTCTCACCAAGGCATCACGACAATGAAGATCGGTCTGAGGACTTCATTGCTGACCATAACCAGCGCGACGGCGGGCCACAGCGGCGAATACTCTTGCCACGCCTCCAACCAGGCCGGCTCGGCTGTCCATTCCACAACTGTCAATGTCCATGGTATTCACAAGCCAGCCGTATAACCTATGTACTATATACTCCCCCGTCCACCGCACGCTGCACGCTTGCCTAAGTATTAATATCTAGCTTTGGATTAACAGTATTGCCATACGTGGTACCCTTCGAAGCGGACGAGTCAGTGTTCGCCGGGGAGTCGGTACAGCTTAACTGTCACGTGTCAAAAGGCGACCTGCCTCTCGATATCAAGTGGCATTTCCATGGTTTCGAAAACACATCGTCGCATCTTGGCATAATGACGAATAAAATGACTTCGCGCGCCTCATTTCTGTCGATCGCCGCGGCGTCCGCCGGCCACAGCGGCCGCTACACCTGCGTGGCCAGCAACGCCGCAGGCTCCACCAATCATTCCACTGTCCTAAACGTCCATGGTCAGTTTCATTTTCATCTTGTGTTATGTTCCACGCCGCTATTGGGACCTGACATATGTAAACGGAATTAGCATGGATTCTATTTACATATTTAAGCGTAAGCTTGTTTTGTTTTTTTTTTATCATCGTTCATTTTGTTTTCGTTAGTGACACCAAACATTCTGCCATTTGACGTTGATCAAGCTTTATTCTCGGGAGAATCGGTGCAGATGATGTGCCATATATCGAAAGGGGACGCTCCTTTGGACGTCCACTGGGAGTTCAATGGAGAGAAACTGTCCCCCAAGTTGGGCACGTACTCCAACGTGGGGGAACGATCATCGGTGCTCGTCCTTCCGTCACTCACTGGCTCACATAGTGGCAACTACACGTGTATTGCAAAAAATCGTGCCGGCATCGCTTCCTACACGACTGTACTCAAAGTCATCGGTATATATTCATATCTAGCTCATGTCATGTTTCCTTTTGTTTTTTATTTTTTTTGTTTTGTTATTCTTATGTTCACTATATTTGGCTTCAAGTCGTTCCTTACATCATACCGTTCGAGGTGGAAGAGTCGATATTCGCGGGAGAGTCGGTGCACCTCACGTGCCACGTGTCCAAAGGAGATCGGCCGCTCCAGATCACCTGGGCCTTTCAAGGAACTGAGATTCCGTATCACAATAACAAGGGCGTCACCATGACCAAGCTAGGGGAGAAGGCGTCGGTGCTGAGTATACCCACCGCCATGGGGCAGCACAGCGGCAACTACACGTGCACCGCCAGTAACAGCGCCGGCCGCGCCCACCACTCCGCCATGGTCCACGTCCATGGTACCCGGCCCTCTACACAGACAATCATAGATGTTGCACGTTTAGATTTATCTTAGACTTTTTGTTCGTTTAGTCCCACCCCATATTATGCCATTCGAAATCGAAGAGGCCGTCTTTTACGGCGAATCGGTGCAAATGACTTGCCACGCCAGCAAGGGAGACCGTCCCATGTCCATTTCCTGGACCTTCGAAGGACAAGATCTGTCGACGCACAGTGGCATCAAGACTCTTAAGATGGCGGAGCAGACCTCCTTCCTATCCATAGCCTCGGTCACCGGCGCCCATAGTGGCAATTACACTTGCATCGCCAAGAACAGAGCAGGCGAAGACAGATATTCCACCACCCTTAACGTAAACGGTACATACTGCTAATGTTTCTCGCATGTTCACATTATGGTTAACGCTAAATTTTCTTTACTCAGTCACTCCTCACATCAAACCGTTCGAATTGGACGAAGCCGTATTCTCGGGCGAGTCGGTGCATCTCGATTGCCACGTGCCTAAAGGCGACACGCCGCTCGACATTGTCTGGAGCTTCCAAGGACTGGCCGTGAGCCGCGGCATGAACCTAAAGACCATGAAACTGAGCGAGCGCGTCTCGGTGCTAGACATCCCGTCTGCCTCGGGCTCCCACAGCGGCAATTACACCTGCACGGCCAGGAACAGGGCGGGCTCCGCCAACCACACCACAGTGCTCAATGTCATCGGTACCGTGTCCTAATACGAGTGATGCTTATTTTTTGTTCAGTTCCTCCCGTCGTCCAACCGTTCTCGTTCGGTGAAGTCGCGATGAATTCCGGTCAGGTGGTGACCGCGGCCTGTTCCGTCGTCGAGGGCGACCATCCGCTCACGCTGAGGTGGCTCTTCGGCGATGAGCCCGTGAAGCCCAAGTCGGGCGTCACCGTCTTCAATATCGGGGAAAGGAGCGCCATCCTCAGCATCGCCTCGGTCTCCCACGACCACGCCGGGAATTACACTTGCCAAGCGGAGAACGCGGCCGGGGTGCACTCCCATACGTCCCTATTAACGATCAACGGTTATTGTATATTTTGTTCTTATCCGTTCTTTTTTCTTCGTATCATTTTGGTCTTAAGTTTGTTGTATATGTTTTATTAATATCATCGAGAAATGCTATTCCAGTCCCCCCAAACATTTTACCGTTCTCGTTCGGCGAGCGGCCCGCCAACGTCGGCGAGTACTTGCAGGCGTCATGCACCGTCAACCTCGGTGACCTCCCGCTCACCATCATGTGGATGTTCAACGGGCACTTGATCTCGCAGCGGAGCAACGATTATTCGATTAACAATTCAAAACGTAGTAGTTTACTCATAATCGAGTCTGTCGATGCGAAGCACGCCGGTTCCTATGCGTGCATCGGCGAAAACCGGGCCGGACGGGCGACGTATTCCTCAGATCTCGTCGTCTACGGTTAGTCCACTTTACATTAGAAACTTTTATTAAATCATGTAGACGTTTGTTTCAGTTCCTCCCAAGATAGCACCTTTCGCATTCGGCCCCGAACCAGCCTTTGTAGGGGACTACTTCGCATTGCAATGTATCATAACCCACGGCGATCTGCCGGTCAAAATGGAGTGGACGATCAATAACCGGTCGGCCGGTAGCGTCCCCGGCGTCCGCCTGACCGGCGGCGATAGACGCAGCAGCGGGCTCGCCATCGAGTCGGTGGACGCGCCGCACGCGGGCACGTACACGTGCAGCGCCAGTAACGCCGGCGGCCGCGTGTCGCACTCCGCGCAGCTGGTGGTCAAGGGTGCGCACAGAACGCTTTCCACATGTTATCATTTATGTCTGTTCTCCCAGTTCCGCCGTTGATAGTGCCGTTCAATTTCGGCGAGATACCGTCCAACCCCGGGGACGCCGTGGTAGTTAACTGCGTGGCCACCAAGGGCGACCTGCCGCTCGATATCTCTTGGACGTTCAGCAGCGAGACCGTCGACTCGAGTCTCCACCGCGACATTACCACCGCGCCGCTGGGCCCGCGCGCGTCCGTGCTCACCATCAACTCCGTGAGCGCCAACCACCAGGGCAACTACACGTGCATTGTGCAGAACGCAGCCGGCCGCGCCGAGCACGCGGCCACGCTCGTCGTCAACGGCACGTCCACTTTATATACCCACTGTAACAAACTAACATCACACACCAGGGCTCGTCACACGATCTAACTTCACCAGTCGCTAACATTGCCTGCAAGTTCGATTTAACTGTATCTATGGTTGTTTCCAGTACTGCCTCGCATAGTTCCGTTCTCGTTTGAGAGCCCGTTGTACGCCGGCCAGGCGACCCAAGTCACTTGCCTCGTTTCGGAGGGTGATCTGCCGCTCGATATCCAGTGGTACTTTGAAGGGCGTGTCTTGAAAGAGGTCAAAGATGTGTCAGCAACTAAGACAGCGAAAAGGGCCTCGATGCTCCTAATCGACCCGGCGGGCTGGTCGCATAGCGGCACGTACGTGTGTCTCGCGCGCAACGCCGCCGGCTCAGCCAACTATTCGGCCTCGCTAGAGATCCACGGTACACGCCCGTCCCCACTCCTAGCACGGAACGCTTTGCTTAGCTACGTCGTGAGCTTGTCTCGAGGTTGACGATTAGGCCAGTTTTTCCCTTCTGGTACTTTCTATATCGGAGTAGTCAGTGAGTTGGTCCGTAGACACACGGCGCGTCTAGTTCGGTAGGAACCGGCTGCGGCTATCATCGACGAAACCATTTCCTCCTCTCCCCGCAACTTATTTATGTTTCTCCCCTCCCCCCGCTCCCGTCTATGGTTTTGGTTACTAATATGGTTTGCATTTTGCTTGTAATGTGTTAGCCGCTTAGTGCTTGCTCGTGAGCCCGTCTGCTTCAACAATGTCTAGATGCAACTCGTCTTGTCCGTCTACAGACATTATTTGAGCAGCCACGGCATGTTGTTTGTTTGCTTCTTAACATTTTTGGTTGTCCCATTATTTCAGTTTTAATGTAGCTCGATGCTTGAAATGTTTGTTTGCGATAAATATAATTATAACGACGAATATAAAGCTTCTGTAGCATAAGCTTGTCCCGTGACTGTTGTATCACTGTAACGTACGAGTACACGACACTTGTAAAACCTAACCGCACTTGTTAGTTTGCGGTGTACGAGAATATGGTATAGGAGCTTTTCGTCTAAAAATGTAAAATGGAATAATTTGAATAAATAGTTTATTATAATCTTTATACATTCAAAACATAAATATATTTATATTATTCCAGTTTACATTGAAAGGATAAAAGTTAGTTTCGTTCATATTTTTACACGACTTCAAGCAGAAGGAGGCTTATCACGTCTTATTATTACAAATGCCAAAAGTATTGCGTGTGGCAAACTTTTATCCTTTTAACTATCATTCGAAAAGGCCCCCAATAATTGAGATACAAATATTTAAAAATCACAGATTATATAATTATTTTTAATGTAAATATTATTAATAAAGGCTTACGAATTTCTGTTTGTGAATTACCAATTTTGTTTTAATTCTGTTAAACACTGGAGCAATAGAGCACATTCTAAATTAATGTATAAAGTAATTGAATTCAATACGTGATTGCAAATTTAATTTAAATTATCTTTTGAGTGTCTTTTCACAACTAATCCTATTCGTAAGATGTGTTCTTAAAGAACATACAATTTATTATTGGGTAATATTTTAGTACCTCCCCGTTGGATCTTGGAACCAACTGACAAAGCGTTTGCCCAAGGCTCTGATGCTAAGGTCGAGTGTAAAGCCGACGGCTTCCCCAAGCCTCAAGTGACGTGGAAGAGGGCTGAAGGTAAAGTTAACTCCCTAACATTACAACACAACCTTTCAAATACAAAACAAAGTCATCTTGTTCAATTTGTTTTTTGTTGAGATAGAAATGAACTTTATTTAAGTATTGCTATTAGAGTTGAAGTTCATATTTATATTACCTACCTACTTCAAAATTACGACATTAACAATATACAAACTAATTCATTATCAATTAATAGATATGTAATTTTTAACACAGCCAAGGTCCTCTTCTTTGAGAAGCTAGGCTCGAGATTAGAAATTTGGTTTAAATACAGAATAACTAAATACATGTTCTCTTTGACAACGATAAAGACGGCGTTTGTAATGTTTTAAGGGGACACGCCTGGTGATTACAAAGACCTTAAGCCAAACAACCCAAATGTAAAAGTGGAGGATGGTACCCTGTCCATTGCCAACATTCAGAAGACCAACGAGGGCTACTACCTGTGCGAGGCCGTCAACGGCATCGGCTCTGGACTGTCGGCCGTCATCATCATCAGCGTCCAAGGTATTTATCATGACTTTGTTACTTTTATCATTAAAATTACAACCGACTAAGTGCGAGTCGGATTCTCACACCGAGGGTTCCTGGTTTTTTCCTGCTATTATTTTATATATTTTTTCTTTACCTGCATTGTATTGATACTCTTCCGTTGTTTCTTTAGAGCAACGGAATTCTAAAAAACCAAGATAATTTAATAGTCGATATTTTTCAGCGCCACCACAATTCGAAATTAAAATGCGAAACCAAACCGCCCGCCGAAGCGAACCAGCCGTCTTGCAGTGTCAAGCTAAAGGAGAAAGGGTAAATATCCCATAATGTATAGCGAATTTAGATATGTCTTAGCCACCCGAAGTAGAAGGCTTCAGTCCTCGCAGCTGCCGCAGCGTGCGCGACGCCTTGCTATCTGTTCCGGCCGAATTACGAGAGTCAAAAGCCAATTTTATTTAATGGAGTAAGAAGCGTTCATTAAAAAATCCAAAACATAGAACCTTTGAGTGTGCATTTCCTTAAGTTATGGTGTAACACAGTGCCGGACTAAGGTAGCGTGGGTCCGTAGTAATTAAGTAATTACCTAATTAGTAATATTTTAAAATTGTTATTTTGAATATTAGGGACATAGATTACTATAGGCTCTCTAGACCATGTGGACTTTGCTTAAAGCGCAGGACTTGTAGCAATTGCTACTTTCTGCTTCGTGATTAACCCGGCACTAGAGAACTTATTTGTATTAAGTGTCTGTTGTAAGTTTCGCTATGGTGGTCTATAGAGTATGTTTGTGTTCAGCCAATCGGCATCATCTGGAACATGAACAACAAGCGGCTGGAACCGAAATCCGACCCGCGCTACACCATCCGCGAGGAGATCCTGCCCGGGGGAGTGGTGTCCGACCTCAGCATCCGCCGCACGGAGCGGGCCGACAGCGCGCTCTTCACCTGCGTCGCCACCAACGCCTTCGGCTCCGACGACACCAGCATCAACATGATCATACAAGGTGAGCTCACTCGCTGTATGTGGGAGGAGATCCTGCCGGGGGAGTGGTGTCCGACCTCAGCATCCGTCGCACGGAGCGGGCCGACAGCGCGCAGTAATAGGGACTAATAATACAAGTATTTGGTAGTCCATCGAGGTGGGAGGAGAAAGGAGGGCAGCCCATCTGTATAGCCTCTATGCGGATGTCTATGGGCGTTGATAGTCATGATAATGGCTCCGACTGCTCGTTTCCCTGTCTATATAATAAAAAACACACACTTATAGCTCGCTACGAGTACGTAAACTATGTTCCATCTAATACTAACAGCTAGTACCGTGCTGAAATACAGCCGTATGAGGCCGACACGATCTAAAGTACCTCTCGTGAGTATAAGACAAGGACAATGTGACTGGTACACGACCGCGGCATCTGAAGTCATCAGAGATCTCCTAATACTGCTATTAACCATAAACGGCACTTTTGGCCGCTACAATGAAACTGTGTGACTTGAAAATTTCTGGCCCCCCTGTGCAGAGGTCCCCGAGGCGCCGTACGGCCTGAAGGTCCTGGACAAGTCGGGCCGCACTGTGCAGCTGTCGTGGGCGGCGCCCTACGACGGCAACTCGCCCATCAAGAAGTTCCTCATCGAGTACAAGCGCGCCAAGGGCAACTGGGAGAAGGACATTGACAGGTAACTGTAGCCGGCCCTTTCACCTGTGTCACGTCCAACCTACCGACACCAGTGTTTTTTACAGAATTTTATCATATTCTTAATTTAATCTCCATGGAACTATTTCATTTTTACGGGATTTAATGTTAAACCAAAATTTCCAAAAAAATATTTATTAAAATCCATTCTGTAGTTTGTATGTGCAAGAATAATAAGAAGGATTTGCCATTGTACTAGCCGGCATGTTTCGTGCGTTTTGTAGCAGACCTGGAAAATGCACGAGATCATTTATTTGTCAAACGCTAGTGACAACGACACAGTAGTTTTATATAGTAGGTACTAGGCATTAATCTATATGTAATCAATACAATTTCCATATACCCGACAGCACGCCCCAAGGATGCAACAAATTAATTTGACATGTCTGCGTAACTTCGGGTTGTGTGGTTACTTATATCCATTGGCTCCATTGTCCTCTTACCTAAAAAAACAAAAAAGTGTGTGCTTTAGACCACAAAACTGAAGTAAAACTTAATTAATATTGACTTTCATTACCGTAGTTACAATGATATTAAAACATGTCATATGATATTAATTTTTTGAATACAAAAAAGTTTCACTTCGAATCGAATTAGAATTTTGAATATCACGTATAGAAGTTTTAGTTCAAAAATGCTATTGTCATTTCAGGGTACTGGTGCCAGGAGACACAACAGAAGCCGGAGTGTTCAGCCTGCGGCCCGCGACCGCGTACCACATCCGTATTGTGGCCGAGAACGAACTGGGCACCTCCGAGCCCTCCGAGACCGTCACCATCATCACCGCGGAGGAGGCGCCCACCGGCGCGCCGCTGGACCTCAAGGTGGACCCCGCCGACACGCACACGCTCCGGGTCACGTGGAAGCCGCCGCAGCAGCACGACTGGAACGGCGAGCTGCAGGGGTACGTACCTCAGGGTCCTTACATGGAAAGGGAGAGAAATGTGTAATAGAGTGCGTTATTAGATTTTATATCTCATCACATCGTGAGGCCCTCTGAGTTTGTTTCGCCGGTTCTTCTTAGGACAGAGCTAGGGTTGAACCGGTGGTAGAAATAATTGTTAATGTCAAAAAGTAATTTCTGTAGGTAATTCTAAAAAAACTTTTAATTTTCAATGAACAATGTCTATCCTGTGATTTACTGGATATTTTTGTGGGAGTGATTGTGTGAAAAGGGACGAAAATGTGTAAGAGTAGGTAAGAGTGTGTGTGTGTGTGTGTGTTTCATTTCAATGAAATTATTCGAATTAATATTTTAAAATCGATTTTCTTGATATCTACTTTTAATCATTTCTGTCGCTGCCGATTTAATATTGATTACATATGATGTGAATGGAATCTTGAAGATTTTTTCAAGAATGTGTGATATGGTCCAGTTGTAACATGTCGTGTGATTTCCAGATACTATGTGGGCTACAAACTCGCTTCTAGCAACAAGTCGTACGTGTTCGAGACCGTCGACATCTCCAAGGAGTCCGGCAAGGAGCACCATCTCGATATCGTCAACCTCAAGTGAGCACCTCCCTATATACTTGTTACAATAAGAGCTGATGTTAGCCCATGTGAGACAACGATGCAAGAGAAGACAAGGAATTAGTTCAAACGGTGTCTTCTTCTTTTAGTACGTAGTATAGTAGTGGATAAGTTGAAAAGAGCGAATCTCTTTTCTTTCGTCAATCAGATATTTTTTAGCTTTTTATTGCGAGGGTTTGCCGACTAGCTACTAGGCAGGTGTTGAATTCGTACAACTTAACGTGTAAGAGTCGATGGAAAAATCTCGATAAGTTGAAATATACACAATGTACTCTCAGACACATCGAACACAAAATGTCATAACAGTCGGTCGAACCCTTTCGGAGAAATTCTACCACAAGCACTATTTTATACATAAAAGATGTATATGCTTTATATACAATTGGCTGTGCCTCGCAGTTTCACCTATGTCACCTATTAAACTACACTCCCTATATCACCACCTTAAGGTTGGACATTTTAAAAATCCTAACTCAAAAACCTTCGTGGTCTCATACACAACAAGTTTGCAAAAAATCATCACATGATCAAATACATAGTTTACGATTGCATAAAGGACATTTATTTATATATAGGTTGACTGGTGAGTCATTTTCATCACTGCGCTAGCGTATTCAGTACTCGATTCCTTAGATCATTTAGTAATCATTTACTAAATGATCTAAGCTCGATTCTCATTCAGAATATGTAATAAAATAAATACTTTTTACCAATATATCCCACAAATTACTCAATACGTTGATATAAAGTTACGTGAAGGCAGTCGGATCAACAACCCATCGGAGCAAATGCGCTTCGCGGTACTTCTCGTTCGTTAATTATAAGTATTAAGTTAAAACTGCGGTAACTATGATATGGGAATATAGTCTTCTTACTTTTCCTCGTGTTTTCTTCGAATTATATATACTTCACGTATATTTTTTTAACCTTAGCAACTAAAATGTTTGATATCTATGAGTGAGTAAAATGTCCCTGCAATCAGCCTGTATATATGTATTAATCGCGAGTTTGATAATTCCAGGACATACACCCAATACTCGATCGTGGCGCAGGCGTTCAACAAGATGGGGTCGGGCCCGATCACGCCCGAGGTGAAGGCGTACACGGCCGAGGGCGCGCCGTCCGCCCCGCCGCAGGACGTGCTGTGCACCACGCTCACCGCGCAGACCGTGCGCGTGTCCTGGGTCTCGCCGCCGCTGGCCGCCGCCAACGGACTCATCAAGGCCTACAAGGTCATCTACGGACCCAGCGACACTTGGTACGGTGAGTGTCGACTCTCAGTAATATATACCAGCTGTGTCACATAATTAATAAACTTCCCCCGCTCAGCGGTTCATATTTAAAAAATCCGAACTTGGAAACCTTCTTGGACTTATGTATAACAACAAACAACAACATGGTCACATGTAACCCAAACAACTCGGGAGTATACAATCATCAAACGTGACTTTTTTCGTGTCCAAGTTTATCTAAGAGGCTCATATTCAATTAGTATTTCTGTTCATCACACACTTATCAAACGTCAAACCTGTTTCAGACGAGAAGACCAAAGACACGAAGATCACCGCGAGCAGCGAGACCATTCTCCACGGGCTGAAGAAGTTCACCAACTACTCCATGGAGGTGCTGGCCACCACCAACGGCGGCGACGGCGTGCGCTCCACCCCCATACACTGTCAGACCGAGCAGGACGGTGAGTGTTCTACTCAGTTCGCGTTAACAACGCGTGACCTCAGCATACTCTCGCAACCAATCAAATTATGTAGACAATATACGAAGGATTTAAGGCCCTCCTCAGCTAGCATTATAGTCTGTGCACTTAAGTAGCATAAAATTTTCACTTTTGGTTTTGATATATCCACATATTCTTTTGGATTGTCTAATGTGTAGTATGTAGACAAACAGTATTATAAGATCATACCAATCAAACAGAACAGTTGCCATCGAGTCAGAGCATTATATTCCTCATCTCACCGTCTAACCTTACAATTGTAATTCCCAGTACCGGAGGCCCCCCGCGCTGTGAAGGCCCTGGTGATGGGCGCGGACTCCATCCTGGTCTCCTGGCGGCCGCCCGCGCAGCCCAACGGTGTCGTCACACACTACAACGTGTACACCCAAGCTCCCAACGCAGAACCACATCCCAACAAGGTACGGTACACACAAGAAAGGAAGTAAGAAAAGACAGAAAAAGAATATTTGAACACAACATAAAAGATACAATAATTTGGAGACGGAATAATAAAAGTGAATAAAAAAAATTTAAAAAAAGATCAGGATGCATTTTGTCCCATCGTGCATCGATGGGAAAGTGGTCAGTTAAACACTCCCTTCGAGGCAATCAAGCGCCTCCTTTAGTCTGACGAACTGAAGACACAGCTGTAGAGCTCTAAATCGTCAACAATGTGACATATTCAAAAGCGCAAAATGCAACACTTATGGTCGAAAGAAAATTGACTTCACGAGAACTAGCAACAAAGATTTTCAACTGTGATACAATTGTATATTTTTATAAGCATATGATCATATATCTATATACCATATTCATCCAACAATCTTATCTACTCCCAAAACACCAGGAGCCAATAAACACATCCATACTTTACTATTATGGAATTTGACAGATTCTAGTTTAATACTCGGAATAAAGTTAATCTATATTTATCAATAAGGCCGTAAGAACATAACAATAAGACCAACTAAATATCTAATTCTGCTTGCTGTTAAGCAATGTCACTAAGTACCATGTTTGCGGCAGGTGCCCGCGTCTCAGACCAGCTACTCTGCCACTGAGCTGAAACCCGGCCGCTACGACTTCTGGGTCACCGCCTCCACCATCATCGGCGAGGGCCAGCCCTCCGCCACCGCCTCTTGCAGCCCTAGTGACAAAGGTACGAGCACTTTGTAAATGTAAATGTAAAAGTTCACTAATGATAGGCCGGTTGTAAATCGGTCTCCACCTCTCGTTGAGATTTCTATTTGCGCCTGCGCGGGAGGGAGGTTTTACGTCGAGTGATATGGAATGAATGACATTTGCGGTTGTGACATTTACAGTGTTGCGCGGATCAAAAGGGATGTACCCACATTCGAGATTTTTAGAAACATCTATAGCTGGTCTCTCTCACACATTGAGAACAATATACTACGTCACGCCTGTGGGGTTAACAGATAAATTCTTAGAACTGAGACGTTAGTAGAATATAAGGGACGCCGTTGTGTGTTGTGGGAGCGTGCAGTAACCAGTTACCGTGTGCGCAGTGCCCGCTAAGATTGCGTCGTTCGACGAGTCGTTCACGGCCACCTACAAGGAAGACGTCAAGCTGCCCTGTCTCGCCGTCGGAGTGCCGCCCCCCAACATTCTGTGGAAGGTGAGTCGGTGCTCAACTTTGTTACACTAATGTCACAAATTAATTGATATCTTGATCATTATATGCAGTGGCAAAACTCAGATTTTTTTATATCACTGAAACTAAAATCTATTTTTGTAGTTAATTGCATACAAAATTACTACTTATAATATGCCGGTGTTTTGAAAATAAGTTTAATACCGAATCAACCGAGGATCGATTCAAAGAGGCCCGCACCGATCGTTCATGACAAGATTGCGTGGTCATTTTAAAAATTAATTTTATTTTTTGTCATAACCAATTAGGCACAACGACTATGAATATAATTGTCACGATTATATTTACCTACTAGCACCATTCCTACTTCTTACAACATGTTTGTGCTTTTTATATGTTGCGAATCAGTTAAGCTAAGCTCGATGTAACTGTGCAGATCAAGGGACGCGCACTTGAGGCTTCTGAGCGCGTGCGGCAGCTGCCTGAGGGATCACTACAGCTGGCGGGCGTGGCGCGTGAGGACGCGGGCGAGTACGAGTGCCACGTCGACAACCAGTTCGGCACCGACTCCGTCACGCACTCGCTAGCGGTGCTCGGTACGTACACTACACACGTGCGTCCTCACTGGCGTCACTAGAGGTGAAATGGAAAACATCAAAGATGCAAAGTGTTTATAGCACTATCTCTATTTATATGTTATTAGATTCTAATGGATTAGCAACCGAATTATTCGCCGAAATGTATTGGAAACAGTTTATGTGACTGTATATTGTCCCGCAGCTCCCCCCTTCCCCCCTCAACTGAACATCGCGTCGTCCTCGGTGTCGTCGCTGACTCTCCGCCTCAAGCCGTCCGTGGACGCCGAGCAGTCGCCGGCCGCCGGGTACACCATACACTACAAGCAGGAGTTCGGCGATTGGGAGACAGTGCAGGTACACACACATACACACATATACCCACACACCTGGCAGAATATACTGACCGCCGCTTGCCGCCGGCGAAGCTGCTACGGGTTAGCCTGTCCTATGAATAAACATACATATAGATTACCTACAGAACTTACCAATAAAAGTTATAGAAACTCTAGTCTCTACCCATTACTCATCAATGGCAATACAACATATCCCATTTCCATCTAGCGGTCTCTTTGATCATTTTAAGATGGTTGCCTCGAAGATTTCGAGATTCCTCGCTTTAAAGCAATAATGCCGCATATTGCACATTTGTCTTATTATACTAGATATTAATCGTGTAAGCAATTTTGATGTGCATTGGATACATATTTATTGACATTAAGTAATTATTTATTATATAGCCTTAAATTTTAGCTTTTTGATTGAAATGTTAATATTATTCACACACGCCAAGGTTATGTTGTTGTTACTGAACTAACTTGCAATAACTAGATGAGTTGAGGTGTTGTAACTTGTCACTTGTGCGACTGTCCCCAGATCCCCAGCAACACCGACACGTACACGCTCGAGAACCTGTTCTGCGGCTCGCGCTACCAGCTCTACGTCACCGCCTACAACGGGTAACGTGCTCATACTACCCCACTACTACCTACTAGTGAGGCACCAGATATTGCCTAGGCACAATTAAACTGCCATAATACCTACTTAATTTCTGAAATCAACCATGTTGATGTGATCAATAAAAATCTTTATTTCTTCACATAAATATTATAAATACATACCTATACAGGAGATATCTACTTAAAATTACATCCCGGACCCATATTACAATAGCTGTGCACGTGGCGTCGATGACGTCACATGTCTCGTAAAATACGCCGCGCACGCACTACCACGGACTTCGTGCGCGGCGCCCTGTGACGGAGCTGTAGAGGACTCTTGCAAGAGGTTGTGTTACACTGCATGCTTTCATGCAGTCGAATTGGGCCGGCGCAACTGGGGAGGCACCTCTCGCTTACACGAAACCGGCGTGAAGTGACAGCGTGTGTGCCGGTGGTCCAAGGAGGTGGGAGGAGAAAGAAGGGCAGTGCTACTGTACAGCCTCTATGCGGATGTCTATGGGCGTCGGTAGTCATGAAAATGGCACCGACTACTCATTAGCCCCTTATACCAATAAACGAAAATAACTCCTGGCAACTGATGTCCCCGCAGTATCGGCACGGGCGAGGCGTCGGACGTGGTGATCGCCCGCACGCGCGGTTCCAAGCCGCCCGTCCCGCGTGCTGCCGACTTCATCGAGGTGGGCGCCTCCTCCGTCACCTTACACCTGAAGCAGTGGCTGGACGGCGGCTGCCCCATGAGCCACTTCGTCGTCGAGAACAAGAAGAAGTCAGTGCTACACATTACTACACACTACAGATAACAGATATTACTAGTAACAGATACAACGTATTAGCTACATCTGTAGTAACAGATAATAGTAACAGTTACAACTGCTACTAATGCTTGGAATTTTTAAGATAATAAAAGCGGATGCTTTCGTGAATAATTGTTTAAGAGGATGCATAGTAATTTTATTTTACTCCAGATTTTTATCTATGACAAATTTCAACCAGACGCATTCATTAATAAGGTTTAAAAATAATACACCTACAGTACCTACCATTACTAAGTAAATAATAACAGTTCAAATTAGGGAAACAAGAAGCAATTTCAAATGGATTTTGGTACTGACAGTTCATGATGTCGTTACAGAGGCGCCGCTGAATGGAACCAGATCTCGAACGCCGTGAAGCCCGGAGGAAACTTCGTCGTCCTGGGTACGTGACGTGTGTTGTTGCTACATATTCCATATAGCTGAGCCCCGCGGTTTCATCCGCGTAAATTTTGATCCCGTGGAAAATAGAAAATCATCCCATGGCATCCCATAGGAATATTTTTTCGGGATAAAACTGCGTGTGTCCTATGTCAATCAAAGTTACTCTCTGTGTGTGCCAAATTTCATGAAAATCGGTTCAGCAGTTTTTGCGTGAAGGAGTGAGGAGTGATGGAGAAAGGAGAACAAACATACAAACTTTCGCATTTATAATATTAGCAGGATTGTGTGAATCTAATTTATTTCAATTTGACGCTACTTCTTAATACTAAAATTTATTATCATTTATCAGGGAAGTTTATATGTAGTTCATTTTAAAGATGTGACCTAGGTAGAATCATTACTTACTCTTATTATAATGGACTGTTCCTATTAAGATATTTGAACATAATTAACAATAGGGAGAATTATTATAATTATTATTATTATTGTTATTACTGCAGTGATGCCGAATAGGGAAACGGTCGACCGGTGTCTTGCTGGCGCTCGCCGGCACAACCGTGAACTGGCTGTCGTGTCAGTATTGCGCGCTGTAGTATGAAGTGTCTCATCACCTATCTGTCCTGTAGACCTGGAGCCCGCCACGTGGTACGTGCTGCGCATCACCGCGCACAACAACGCCGGCTTCAACGTCGCCGAGTACGAGTTTGCCACGCTCACGATGACCGGAGGTACCTCCCCCCGCCCCCGCTCCACACCGCCCCGCGCCGCTTAGTCTCCTGCAGATGCGTCTGCAGCGAGCCCTACTCCTAGCTCACTCCCACCAGCAGCTGCCTCGCTTAGCGAGACCTAGCGCGCGCTTACCTCAGCAAAACGACAGTTCGCTGACTACAGTGTGGACCAAAGCGTACGTCGTTACGCCGGCACCGCCCCTTTTACTACCAACTTGTTGAGTCGCAACTTTTGCCCACTATTGATAGCGAGTCATTTATGTTACTTTTTCACTCTTTCTCAGAAACCAAATTACAAATACAAAGATTAAATAAATAAGAGGAACATATAGGTAAGACGAGAAGATTATATAAGATAACAACAATAACACTTATTAATATTACAATAATTTGTAATTTTATGATAACCGTAGTCGATCCGTGCCCGCTTGAGAACTGATCGATGCCTTGGTCCCCACTGTACCTAGGTTCGGCTGCAGTACACACTAGGATACTAGTCGCTAGGCGCTAGGCGAGACTGGCTGAGTGGACGTGTTACTAACACTTGTAGATGTCTTGTTGCACTTGTGTATCTTGTACTTCTTTTGCATATGTCTTTGTTAATTATTTCTGTTTATTTGTTGCTTTGTTTAAAATTTTATTGTTTCTTTTCTTGGCTATGGTGCTAAATGTTTATGTTTGCTTAACTTTGTGTTCTTTTATTTTGTTTTGCTTACTATTTACTAATATTTCTTTGCTTCAATGTAGATAGTAGAATACAATAACTGACGATGTGACCTGTGTCTCATGAAGTAACGGCCAAAATTTCATTATTTACCTACATGATGAAAATCATATTAAAAAAAAAGTAATAAAAATACATTGGCTAATAATGTAATATACATAATTCTTAAACGGTCTGTAGTCGTTTATCGAGTGTATCGTAGGTAACTAGAACCTAACTGGTTTTGTGGAGACCACAAATTTGCTTAATTATGGAAAGACTGAGATGATGTATGGGGGATTTAGTGAGAGTAAAATAAAGCATATGGAAGTAGCTAAACGCTTTTGTAAGCGTATGTCGCGACCAGTGATGCGCCGCTCACTAAAGTGACAGCTTAGCGACAGCACAGACGCGACTTTTAGACGCGGCGACCGGCGTCTTAGGCGCTTTTTAGACGCTTTTTTGAGCGCAGCGACTAGACTAGACTTAGTCGCTAATGTATATCAATTAATGTCAAATAACGTCTAAATGCAGTCGCGACTGTCGTGCGACTCTCTGCGACCGGTCGCAGAGAGTTACAAAGTCGCTAGTCGTGGTCGCCGCGTCTAAAAGTCGCGTGTGTACTGTGGCTCCTAGCTGCACTGAGGAATCCCCGTGTTCCAGCTTATGCACATACAATCATGCAGCAGGGGCACTTGCGGCTTGCGCGTGCGTGTCCGGTCGTAGTCATCAGTGGCCTCTGCCGAGTGAGACACAGGTGCGGTCGTGCATGCGTTAGTGTTACTTGTGTTAACGTTTGTAAACTAACTGTAGTCGTAGTGAGTAGAACGCTGTGTTGTGACTAATGCTAGATATAACCACTAATACTGTAACATAATAAAATTTATCTCAAATAATTTCTACTTGTTTTTATTACCGCTTCAAATCTCGCAGCCACTTCTTCAGCTTGTAGATCATTAACTATCTCGTAAAGCGCCCTCTATGTTGCTTGTCAGATGTTGTTTGCTTAGTAATAATAACTTGATTTCCATCCTTTATCTTTTTATATAAGAATGTTTTTTATAGTATAAGGGAATTCAGAGGGTTTTAGAGACTACTTAAGTCAGTAAACATCAGCATATAAGTTATGCCATCTTATTATATGAGGTTGATACAAGCGAGACGCAGTAAATTGAACCACATATTTAGTGTATAATTTCCAGGCCACACCACAAAAATCAGATCAATCAGAGCAATAGTTTAAACACAGGAATTTTTTAAAAATTTTTTCACACTTCGTACACGCTGTATCGTAGCTGATCGCCGACTATGGCCGGCCGGGGTCATTCACCCGTGCTCGCTTTAGCCGCCCGGTAGAAAGAGTGTTAACAATTTTTCGCTATTTAACTTGTTTGAAAAAAGTATTTTCGTATACTTGTCGTAAACTTTTTTTAATAGTTTTGGATTAACTGTAGGCACCTATAGTATATGTGATTTCATTTAATGCCTCTCTTGTATACACAAACCACACGAAGCGTATATAGCTCTTAGATGAAAACATCAAGTTTGGTGAAAATTTGTGCAACACACTTGAAAGGGGCTCCTACATTTACGATGGTACATGATAAAAGTGATATGTTGATTATTGATAGACGGGGCTATGTAATGAAACAACCAAATCCGCCGAGTGCTTGTTGCATCTGATTTATTATTGTAACGAGGTGACATTTATATGAGATTACTTACTGAACTAAATGCCGTTGCTATGTACGCTGTATGTGTACGTACAACACTCACAAACATCGATGTCTGAAGTGTGAAGCTGAAGAGATGATCCCATCGAGTATAGGCGAGTGTCACGTTCCACCCAACAAACTCGGTGAGCGACCGTTGGAGGCCGAGGTATTGTAGTCAGGATATATAATGCTATGTATATTTCACTTTAGAAAAATATTTTTCCAAATTTTATTAACGTGTATGCAGCAAAGTGATGAAAACCCTCACCGACGCTCTCTGTCCATGACGTCCACGACGCGACGCTGATACGTTAAATGACCACCCGTAGTGAGCGAGCCGTCCGCCAACTCAATACGAACCTGAAATGCATTGCCTTTGATTTTGTGATTGTTTAC
>LUGF01050212.1:131977-147624 GCA_001625245.1 Calycopis cecrops
GATGATTATTTTTATTACGAAAAACAAGTGCCTTAGATTTTGTGAATAAAAAAATAAATATATACAGAATTATAGTATCAATTTTGTTTTATTACAATGTAATAATGACTATTTATAATATTAACTCGTTATTTAACGTTATTTCAAAAAGAAACCTGTTTATAATACTGTTTCTGTTTGGGGTATGTCACACCCCGCCACATACTTTATGTAATCTTTTGCCACCACATTCTCGCCGGGTTAACGTGTATGCAGCAAAGTGATGAAAACCCTCACCGACGCTCTCTGTCCATGACGTCACAACAAGCTGATACGTTAAATGACCAGCCGTAGTGAGCGAGTCGTCCGCCAACTCAATACGAACCTGAAATGCATTGCCTTTGATTTTGTGATTGTTTACTTTTGACTTATTGCTTTCGTGCATTACCGCGAACTGTAAGAGCACTTCACCGCATTCTATTACTTGGAGTAAAGTTATTCTACGTTTATCAATAAGGGGGATAGAGTGGGTGGAAGTGTTACGGTGTAGTTGATCCAAGGCTTGCATTTCAGGTACGATCGCGCCGGCGCGCGACGGCGGCTCGCTCAGCACCGAGCAGACGATCAAGATCGTACTGTCTCACCTCAACCTGATCGTACCCGTGGTGGCGGCCATCTTGGTCATCATCATCGCCGTCGTGGTGATATGCGTCGTGCGCGGCGCCCGCGAGCCCCACCACAAAGGTACTGTTGTAGGAACGGGAGCCCCACCACAAAGGTACTGTTATAGGGACGGTGGCCCCCCCGCTGGCGGGAGAGGGTGAGCTGCCCCCCTGGCTGCGCGCGCTGCTGGAGCCCGAGGTGCTGGTGCCGATCCTGGCGACTGTGGTGGTGTTCGTGGTGGGGATGGTGGTGATCTGCCTGACCCTGGCGCGCCGCAACCAGCCGCGCCGCCTGCGAGGTCAGAAGGACGCGTACTGTATGTATGGCGGCATGATCACCGCTTCTTTATATATCGTCTGCTGTAACAATTTGTATACACTTTACAGTTCAATATTATTTCAATTGAATATAAGTTCGGTCGCGGAACAGATACAATTTAGTGCATTGACCTCGTCTCTTCTCACCGGCACTTGTTGCTTCTGCTCGGCGACCGAGTCTTGAATCTTGCATCTCTATGTGATTTAAGTATCACTAATAATAACCGCAAACGGTATTATTAAACAGATGTTCTATGTACTTGACGGCATTGATGCCACAGACAAACTCACATTTATTTTTAATTATGTCGAAAGTTAAAAGAGAAATAAGTGATGCGCACTCTGTCATCCTCAATACACTGTACCCAAACGCTCATGCGTATTTATTACCATAGACATTTTTGTTTCCAATTAAGAGCAAGTAGGTTACAAATTATATAATATAGACGACGAGAAGTTTTTCTCATTATTTTTAATATTTTCTGTTTACATAAATGTTGTTAGTTATGTTTATCATCATCACATTCCACCTGTAATCGAGTTGTAATCTTGGGCATGTACAGCTAGAAGGATCATTTAGCATTTTTTAAAGAGATATTATTTTGAATGCTAGATGTTGTTACATTTAATAGATACTAGATGTTCCTTTCTTTATGAATTCAGTAGTGCAAATATTATAATTATTATCGTAAAAGTAGCTTATGAACATAGCTATATTTAAATGTTTTTCTATGTAACTCATACCTACCTATATAACAAAAAAGGTATACTAATAAAATCGTGGTTAGCTACTTTTATAGTGCAATAAAGATTAAGTATTGCCTCTTTAT
Source organism: Calycopis cecrops (assembly GCA_001625245.1). Lineage (NCBI taxonomy): Eukaryota > Metazoa > Arthropoda > Insecta > Lepidoptera > Lycaenidae > Calycopis > Calycopis cecrops. The sequence goes on from LUGF01050212.1 coordinate 133,767, forward strand.
TGCGGCGACAAATGCACAATTTCATGTCAGTAAAGAAAGTACTTTAATGAGTACAGCACACGGTGCTACAACACTCACGTGACCGCAGACGACGGCGTGTACAACGCATCACAAGGCGCGCTGGTGGGCGGCGGCGGCACGCTCGACAAGCGCGGCGGCCTGCGCGACGAGCTCGGGTACATCGCGCCGCCCAACCGCAAGCTGCCGCCCGTGCCCGGCTCCAACTACAACACCTGCGACCGAGTGAAGCGTCAGGCCGTCATCAGTAAGTAGACACGCCCCTTTTGCCCTGTCACTACGTGCATACACGCCCCTTGTGCATACACCCGCCTTCTGTGTTGCAGAAACGACTTCTGACTTCATGTGTGCTCCGCAAGTACGCTCCCAACGTTACGGACGTGTTTTGCTTATCAAAATAGTATCTCATATTAAACATCGGCTAGTATCACTTGCCATGTATACATGAAAATTTAAAGAAATACACTTGATTGGATTTCGCCCCTGTGACGAAAACACGATAAATAAATTCTCGTTGTATTCCTTTTTGCAATAATTGTTTACGTTAGGCTGGAAGATAAATGGAATAATTTAATTTATTCGGGTATCAGGAATTATCCCTATATTCTTATTTTTTTAATTGTTAACTTTAGGTTTTTGTGTGTGTATTATCATCCGTGGTGTCTGTTACCTATACATCATCATTCATGTGCTAAATTCATCCTGGCTCTTTTTATTTTTATATTACTCTTATTACTTTGAAGAGGTGTAAAGCAAAGCGATTAATTTAGGTAAGAGCAAAATATTGTGCACTTTAGTTGTTACTTTTTCGCCCTCACATGAATTTGCCATTTACAACTTTATTTTGCCCTTAATTATAATTTTGTTATTATTTAATAACATTCGGTGTCTGTACTGTGTCTGTATTATTTTATGTTTTGGCTTATTCCCAAATCGATTTGCATTTTTTAATACACGAGGATATGTCAAAGCATAAACCAGGTACGTTATAAATCAGTTTTGGTGGTGGGTACGTGCCGCCTCGCATACTTAGCTGATGGGAGATCTTCCATTTGACAGTAATATATTGTTTCCGTGAATATACGCAACATGAGATATAACCACATAAAACACAATATGGCCTTTAAAAGCTGATCAAAAATCCGGAGAGTGAAAAGATTGTATTTAAATGAACAGCAATACTTTAGTGGTTTTATAGATGAGTGGTATTCATGCCTTTGCTGATCTAATGCGAGGCGGCAGGTACCGAGTAGGGGTAGCGACTAGCGCGTAGCGGGTAGCGGGTAGTGTAGCGCATGCCTAACGCGGTAGTTGTGTAGTGGGCGCGCACTCGACGTGGGACCCGCGTAGGCACCAGTACGAGCGCGTGCGGCGCCCGCGGCTGCGCAGGGCGGGCTCCGGAGACACCATCTCCACAGGTGAGTGCTTGTGTCGTGTGTATTGCGCACCCAGGAACTATTAGCGTTTTTCCTCAAGAACATTTCAAAAATATCCGCTAGGGGCAGCACTAGTGGGTATGAATGTTTTGACTGAGTTAAACAAGTCTAATAAGACCTCACAAATTTCGTTCAAGACCAAAAATCATTTAGTCATTTTAATGAATAACGATATTAAACTAATCAAAACATTTATACTTAAAGCTAGTGGTCTCTAGATGATTCTTAAACGTTAGATGAGGAATGCTGCTAAATGTTTTAATACCACAACTACTTATCTTCAGAGAATAGAAACTTGGAGCTAAAAAGCCTAATATCACAACTCTAGATTACTGGTAATATTTACACCTCTAACTAAAAATATTTGACTTGATCTTGTTAATGCAACCCTCAGTACTAACATTTCATTTCATCTGGCTTACCTTGCAGATGGTGACAGAATTTCTTGGTTTTTTATAAGGGTTGACGTGAAACTAACAATTTTTTTTGTGTTAATATGGGTAACCTATTTAGAAATGAAAGAAAAATGAAAAAAAAAATGAATACAGTACACATCATAAATATATACTTTATAACCTAATTTACAAGTGTCTCCACTTATTATAGTTGTGATGTGTGTTTGCGCTATGGATATATAAGTTGTCTTCGTGTGTACAAACTACTAACAATATACTCGCCGTACCAGGTAAGAGCATGCCAGTACCTACTCAGTAGCGATAGTTTGCTTTTCTCTAATACCACTTATTTTTATTTTTTATTGCGTTTTTTTTTTCATTAGTCTATTTCTAGTATGTTTCTTTTTTGTTTAGATTTTCATTTCAATATTTTCCTTTATTTTAAATGCCACTTGTACCTCGCACATGATCTAAAAGGCGGCAAAAGGACCATGACCGTCTTTCGTCATTTCAGGAATTATAACTTTTATAAATTAATAATTTGGCCAATATAATACAAAATGTTTAAGAACACTCAAAAGAAAAAGTCGCCACACATTGAAAGATCAACTTAATAAAGATAAAAATAAAATATTTATAAGTATTGAAATTCGTGTACCAACTGCCTTATGATACCTGTAGTGTAAAAGTTAACACGTGAGTCCCGTACGTTTCGGCGCCCGCTGGTGGGCGGGGCCTGCTTCACCACGCCCACTATGGAACTTTTTAAAAGTCGTAACGTCATGACACGACTGCATGTCGTATAAATTGTATTCTTAAGTATGTTATTTTTATAAAGTTTCACTCCTACCGTGTGTTAAATAATCACACATTTTAAACGGAACCTACAAGGTATATGTGTCTACTGTGTGTGTGTGCAGGCATGGAGGATGAGATCTGCCCGTACGCGACGTTCCACCTGCTGGGCTTCCGCGAGGAGATGGACCCGAGCAAGGCCATCGCATTCCCGCACCACCACGCGGCGCACGCGGGCACGCTCGCGCACGCCCACCCGCACCACCCCGCCCACTCGCGCGCCGGCTCGCAGAGCATGCCGCGCGCTAACAGCCGCTACGCACGCAAGAACTCGCAGGGTGGACAGAGCGCCATCTACTCCACCGCGCCCGAGTACGACGACCCCGCCACCTGCGCCGAGGAGGACCAATACGTGAGGCGACACGATTCCATTTGACATTCACTATCAATGACATGTCCACGATATGACTGTAAGCGAGGTGTTCGCAACAATATTTGGATCCATAGAGCTGGTTTAACAGATTTTAGTTATAATCATGATTGGCCTATTGAGAATATAAGTATTAAATAAATAGAGAATTTCGGTTACGGAATAGAAGAAACTGTCAAATGAAGTATTACCTATCTTAGTTGGTAGTTAGAGCAGAGATTTTTAAGCGTCACATTTAGGTAACGGTTAAAAATCGATGGTAAATTCAAAAATATTAATAGTAGCGATTATGTGATACTTAGAGATTATGCATTAACTATTTGTCACTGTAATAGAAGATAGAGAGAAAGAATATAAACATAAAAAGTCAGTAAAATAAAATAGTACAATTGCTGAAAAGTTAAAAGTACCAACTACTATATTAACCCTCGTACTGTATGTAACGCCATACATTTCGTGTTGTCGCAGCGCGCCCGCTACTCCCGCCCGATGTACGGCTGCGGCCCCGAGTACGACGAGCCCGCGTGCTGCGCGCCCGAGGACGAGCAGTACACCGGCGCCTACGGCACGCCCTACTCCGACCACTACGGCTCCCGACCCAGCATCGGTAACTACACACACTACACACACATATCGGTACACCGGCGCCTACGGCACGCCCTACTCCGACCACTACGGCTCCCGACCCAGCATCGGTAACTACACACACTACACACTATGACATCTGGCACAGGACTGTCTGACCACACCAGATACTTCAGAATACGGTACCGAACTAGACCACAATATACTTACATCTAAACACTACACAGTACATGAGTTTAAGAGAATACCTGACTGTACCTTGTGAGAATCGATCATTATGATACCCGACTATAGCACTAGACATCGAAGTTTATTTCTAAACTAGGCCTTATTAATAAACATATATTTACTTTACTTCAAGTATAAAACTAGAATCTGTCACATTCCTTATTAATAAACTATGGAATTTGAAAGATACTAGATTAATACTTGGAGTTAAGTTAGTCTATGTTTATTAATAAGGGGGTAAGAGCACACCATAAAGCTAATTATTGACTCTTTAGTGTCCCGCTCCGCCGGCAACCGCAAGTGCAGCGGCTCCCCCGAGCCCCCGCCGCCGCCCCCCCGCAACAACACCGACAACAACTGCTCCTCCTCCTTCAACGAGAGCAAGGACTCCAACGAGATCTCCGAGGCCGAGTGCGACCAGCCGCGCAACTATCCCGGTACGTATCCCGCCAGTCTGTGACCAATCCCCTGCCTCTCTTCTAAGTCTCCAAGTCCTCAGCCCCATAAAGGTATTCGCACATTATAACAACTCCACGGCGACTCGACTCCAACTCAACTCGACGTATGGCATTCAAATGTAAACTTTATGTTGTCTGTTGAAAGTGTACGACGCACGTACGATGCTTGGCCAACGTGTTGTTCACGCTTTGGCCACCTATCAACAACTTACATAGTTGACAAATTCACTCTTAAAACACACAACATAAAGTCAAAGTTAAGTTGAAGTCGAGAAGGCGTCTAGTCGGAGAAGAGTAATTGGAGTGTAGTCGGCGTCGAGTCGCTATAATGTGCGAACACCTTAATCCCTATAAAAGTTATGTCCTGTCTTCCTCAAAAAATATAAAAGATCCAAAATTTTAGGAAGTCAAGGAAGGATTTGAGTCTGTCCCCAGCTCACGGTAATGTCCTCAGTTTATTCTTCCTGCGACGCGACCTAAATTACCTTTTAAAAACTACCTTCACTAGAGACAATCCCAAGCCCAAGTCATGAAACTCCTAAGCCTTCCCAGACCTTCCAGTTTGGCCACTGGCCACTATAATATATTTTATTGCAGAAAAACGTTGATAGTAATTTACGATGTCACTAAATGCCTTCATCAATTATATCTTCTAATAACAATTTATAAATAACCTAGGGCCTATGTACCAGCAGTAAATTAACTTGTGTGACCTAGTAACCTAGTACGCAGTGCCGGATTTACCACCAGGCCGACTATGGCATCTAACGCCAGAGATGTTCGAAACATGCCCTTCAGACGTGACCTGATAGTCCTAGGACCTAAGGTGGCCTGTCCAAATCCGGCACTGTACCTAGTACCTACCTGATAATAATAGCGCTATTGGTCCATGCTCGCCCGGCGCCTCCACAGAAGACGGTAAAGCGATTTTGTCTCAATAGTTTTTTCCATTCCTTATGTTTTAACTTGTGACTGACCGCATGCACTACTCTCTACGTTCCACAGAACGTTACCAGCTTTTAGACATAGCAATTGGCTTTTATATTTTATTTTCAAAAATTTCTCTATCTTTGTATTAAATATTTTAAAGTTAGTTTAAATGTGTATTCCACCAAGGAGTTGGTGTTCGAGGAGGTTACGTTTTTGTTAATATTTTTTCTTCCCACAGCTTAGACGTGTTTGTGTTAATATTTCTCTCTTCGACTGTTAGTAGTAATTAGTGTTCATGTGTCACTTCTTTCACAATATCCACTCAACGACAAACGTTAGTGTATCAACGGGAAAAGGAAGGGTTTCTAAAGTATGTTCGTCGTACGAACTAGCTACTGCAACACGCAACAATAAAAATTAGATCTGATAAGAAAAGATAATATTAACCTTTATTTTGAACTACGGTTGGCAGGGTATTATCAAAAGAAATATGTTCGGGAAAAAACTGTGATCATGATTTTTACCCGCGAATAAATTCGACCTACGCATTTTAAAGTCTCAGCTATCAGCAAAGGTCAAAGAGTTTTTAGCAGCTACAACATTCGTGGCGGAGTTCCCGAGCCAATTGACTTATGATAAGTGGACATTGTGAAAGAAGTGTGTAGAGGCGGCGTGTCTCGTGCAGTCGTGCTAGAGTAGTCCGTGGTGACGTGTGTGTTGTTACAGTCAGGGCCCACAACGCCAAGGACGGTTTGCACGGCGATGAGATGAGAAAACTCATTGACAGGTCAGTCGATACGCCTCTAACGTTGCCATATTTAAATTTGCATCTTTACTCACAGTTTATTATTAATATACTTAATAATTTTATATTTCAATCACACTTCAATATATTATAATATATTTAAATCTAATAATTCTACACTAATTGAAGTATATTTAATTTAAATATAGATTCGAGGCACCACACTGTACCTAATTTTAATAACTTTTAAAGTTTTTGAAATGGCAAACCGCACTTTACCTCAAGGGTACTGGGTACAAGCTGCCGTCAAGCGGATCCTGGGTGTGTCCGTTAGCTATAGTATACTTTAGTATGTATGTATCTCAGCTGGCATTAAGCATGTGTTATGTCCCGCATCCATGGTCTACAGGAAACAGTAAGTCAAAGTATGTAACACGAACAATTATTTGCTGAATGTTATTTCGTTTTGCCTGAATTTGTTTGTCGAATTAACCTTATGTGGCTAACACTGTTACTCATTGCACCCCAGTCGTTTAATTTGCTTACCATTGGCGATATGTCACAGTCGTACCTACCAATAGATTCGCCAAAACCACCATCATGTCACTATACCGACATGCTACCAAAGTACGTTAACAACTGTTCAAATTGTGCTTCTTTTGCAGACCTTATAATCAATATGTATCTCAGTCTACCCGCAAATCTGAAAATAAACGATGTAATATATTTCTAACTACCGTTTGCAGTAATTACATCGCTCATTTTCGCTCACGCCCCTCGCGGCTACTATCCTTGCTCGGATAAAGTATTGCATTCCTCTCCGTGATCCACGGCGCACTGAATGGCCCCGACATCCGTAGCTCGCTGTCCCGCCACTAGCGGGTCGTGTTCTAATGTGCGCTCGCCTTACAGACCAGAAGCAACCACCCCAGTCCCCCAGCAAACAATCCACGGGCGGGGGGGACTCACAGCCTACGATACTGTGGCAGTGTAACCTGTAAGCTGCTCAACGTTCGCGACATACGTCTCTTCATTTTTGTATGCGTTAATTTAAAGTAGCGTCCTCTCCCTCGCCGGCGGCGCCGCGGCTTCCAGTTTGTATAAGTTGTTTACGGTTACTTGCACTTATAAAATCTTGCTTTTATAATTTCGTCACATCGACCGCTGCCGGCGTGGAAGACGCGCTTTTATTGTGTCATTGTATTGTCTATGATATGTCGCGTTTTTTTTTACGTTTTATCCCAACTAAGTTGGCTGGATTATAATTTTTGACGCACACATGTGTGCCATAGTCATTTGGCTGGCGTCGGGCCGGCGGGCGACGCAGTGTTCCCCGTAGACGTCGCGTCACTTAATAGTGTTACCATGTAAAAGAGAAACGATGGTTGTGGTAGATAATTGAAATTGATATAATGTACCCGTAGAAGTGACGTGTCGCCCGCTCGCTCGCCGCTACTGGCCGCATCTCCCTGTATCTGTCCGGCTTCGTTTAAATGTATTACGTACATTACACGTGTTGACATACGTACACGTACGCACTAGTGCGTACACGTGTCATATAATACGCACGTACACATACGTATACGATTTAAACCGAGCGCGACAGTTATTAATGTGATATTTTGAATTAACTCAATTTAATTTTTATGTGAAATGTACTAACGTTATTTATATTTTTTGTATTTAATTACGACACAAACGCCATATTCGCGTGATGCTTCCTTTACATGTTATTTGTGATGCTTTTTACCATTTTATTATTGCGATGTCCCTTTATATTTGATGTCCTGTAACGATGTTCTCACTTGCGTTTACACGTAGCCGTAAGTGTAGTTTAAGCGTATTTTAGCAATTAATCAACTCTTTAAACAAGTATGTAATCAGTAGCTAGTTTGTAAGTCCTCGCGTTATGAAATTTTGTCAGTGTATTCGACGTGACTATTGTACTGTATAACCCTCTACCGGTGAACGAAGCTCGTGACATATACCCGGCATTTTGAAACATTTTTTATGACTCGATGTTGCCCGTTGTAAGGTGCGTTTTTAATATTAACCGTAATTATCTTTCTATATAAATGTATCGGACTAGGTGTAAGTAGGTGTCTCATGTGCTTGTGTCGCTTCGCATCGTAGGCTCGTAGGTAGGCTCGGCCACTTCCTAGAAACCGATCTTCTTCAAACTTCCATTTAGAAATTTTTGAATTAATAATTAAAATTATAAAGGTTATTAAATATTAAAATTAATCAAAATTATAACGTAGATGTTTAGTGGCAAAACCGTATACGCAGGCGCGTACTAAGTGCGTACCAGGTGCGTACCAGGTGCGCGATTGGTTTCATTCGATTTTCGACGTTCGCTTATTTGGGTGTTGTATTTGCGGCTTAGTTTTAATGTTTTCTTATGTATTTTGACGCCGATTGCGATTAACTATTTGTACCAAAGTGTTTGAATTGTGTTGAATAAAGTACTCATATTTCAACTACATAATCCGCGTTTTATTTATACCACAACAATCACTTGAGAGACAATATACAATCATGGCCATTCGAATGATACATAAATAGTTGACAGTCCAGACGTCTTACGCCGCAGCCTTCACGATCTCTTCGGCGACCTCCACGGCGATCGCAGCCTCCGCCTTCGCCTGAACAAACAAACGTTATACTTATTTAATAATAAAGCAGTTGTGACAGCAAGAGGTGACAGATAAGGAACAACAATCTGAAACACGGGTAGGATTCCCCGTTCTCAAGAGACATTTCTCGCTCCTCGTGTATTTTTATATACACTTCCTCATGAGGCTTGCTGAGTTTGTTTCGCCGGTTCTTCTCAGGTCAGAGCTAGGGTTGAATCGGTGGTAGTTATAATTTGAGGTACAAAAAGTGATTTATACAATTCTATTTTGAATAAAAACATTTTCATTTTCATGTAATATATATTGTATTCTGTGCCAAATTCCATTCAAATCCGATAAGTGCACTATATACTCATCTATAAATATAAGAGGACTGTAGAAGACGACATTCTGTCTGTGTCTTGTGCGCTGTCTGTGTCTTGTGCGGCGCACACGCAAAAGCTACTAAACGGATTCTGATGAAACTTTTTTTGTTATATAGGTATTAGTAACATTACCTCGGTCACATTTGGGCAATAATTTATCAATAGATATATAATGATGTAATCGGTATTCGACTTGAAATACACTATTGTAGAACAAAATAAAGGATTGTCAATTTTGCCACATAACACATTACCATGACAACAACATTTTTCGATAATGACTGGTCAAATAATTTACAGTAATGTAATGTCAGCGGAATCTTAACTGTGGCGACACTTGATAGAGTTGTGCAGATACAAGCTCACATTTTTTTTATGTGTGTTTCATGTCTTCTGCTATATATTTTTGTGGAGCATTGATTAAATTATTTCTATTTTATTCCATTCCCTACTCCTATTCGGATGAAATCTTAATCAATTACGATGGAAATCCGACACGATCGGAGGGAAATCAGGCGCAAAGCGGAAGGTCTTAACATGCTATCGGAGCCAGGGTTGATATCACAAAATTCATGACTTCGAATCGTTATTAGAAAATGAAAAATCCTAATAACAATTCAAATCTTGGACCTCATATCTATTGGTTGTACATGCATATGTCGTAAGACCACGAAGCAGTCAAAATTAATAATATTATTTTTTTTATGGTTAAGGGGGGCAAACGAGCAGTCGGAGTAATTTTCATGACTACCGACGCCCATAGACATCCGCATAGAGGCTATACAGATGTCCTGCCCTTGTCCCACCTCCATGGCATATTGGGTTGTACCTGCTCGTTGGCCGCGGAGTTCATCTCTGACTGCGCCTTGCTGAGCGCCTCCTGTGCAGCGCTGCGGTCTAGGTTCTCCAGCGGATGCGCCTCCTCCGCTAGCACCTGCAATATATATATAGACATATATACAATATAACACCTGCAATTACATTTGCTATATCAACTGGACTGGTACAAAATATACTGCGAGACCTGTTTTTCTATTTAAGAGATCCTGAGGCAAAAAATATAAATAAATAACTAAGCATGGATATATTCCAGGGTAGTTTATATGGTGCTTTTTTATTTCAATTATAGCATACAGGGGCAAATCAGCAATTAAAGTCTTGGCTCTTGACTACTAATTCCAATTAACATTCAAAATATGTGGAGGCGGTAATAATGTTAATACCTTCTACCTCAATCTCGTCTGCATAAACATTATTCCTTCTTCCTGAAATGGGCTACCAGATAAATATCCATAACATTCTCAATGTTATGTGCTCCCTCCAAAGTGAGGGAAAGGTATTGCCTCTGTTTCGACTCAGCTGCCATGCAGCAACACACAAGCCAGTTGCAATATAATATTTAGGGGTGGTGTACACACGTCTCATCAAATATCTATTTCACACTTTGAAGACACAATATACAAACTTTCTCTAGCATGTTATTATGTTATTATTATTATGCTTGATGTTACCTGAACAGAAGAGTCGTCGTTGACAGTGACGGTGCCAGATGAAACAAAAATCTTGGTCTGTTTTCCATCATTTTCTGTTACTGTCACAACACCAGGTTTGAGAACAGCTGAAATAATAAAAGAGATATTTCATATTGGGCAAGGCTCATTTTTCAAATAATCTAGGGACAAACACCTTTTTAATGCATGGTATTATCTAAAAGGGGTTGATTGGCTATGGATATACAAGATCACAAAATGCAACACACCAAAAAAAACTCAATCAAAACTCTTCAATATTATGAAAAATAAAATATTGAATCTAATATTGTTTGCATTTCTCATTAAACTTTTACATCATAGGGTTATACTGGGTTATTAGTCCAATAATGATTTTTTTTTCTAATAGGTGGGAATACAAGCAGTTGGAGCCTTTTCATGATTACCGACGTCGGAAGACATCCCCATAGAGGCTGTACAGATGCACTGCCCCCCTTTCTTCTCCCACCTCCATGGGCCACTGGCTACTTATACACCGCAAGAAAAGCGACATCACAGCTACACTTTATCACGATCTTGTGTAAGCGAGAGGTGCCACCCCAGTTGTGCCTGCCCAATTCGGCTGCATGCAAGCATGCAGGTAGTGCATGCTTGCTATGCTTCCTATGCTATGCTATGCTTCCTATGATATATCTAGAAATTGCTGTTGTTGATGAAATGTGGCAGGAAAGAATGAGTTGATATAATTGGGTGTGCTGCAGAGCATTGGGATGATTAACTATTTAAAAACACACTTTTAAGCCATGTTGTGTTTTTCAATTTAGCCACTACAATTAAATCGGAGCTAATAAAGATCTTGCTTACTTAGCTACTATGTTCAGATTGATCAACTAGCAAATTTGAGAGTATGAGAACTATGAATATGGAGGAAGTAATATTAGTCTGTAAGATTTGTGACTGTATAATAGTATCACAGAAATAATTTACACCGATGTATGTACCGGAGCATAATACATTTTTTTGAAAGGTGCGATAATATTTCAGCCAATCACCAGGCAATATTTTTGCTTGCCGTTGGTCACACGAGAGCTGGCTGTATTGGGATTTGCCAGGTGCTTAGCTCAACATTAGGTGTCTCAGGCTGTCACACGAACAAATGTCAAAATTCAAGCAGCACATGTCTCGAGCGAGATAGCAAGAGCTCACTTCTTATTGTATTTTAAGCATCTATTGAATTGGTGTTATAAATCGGCTTATGTTGTACTCTTTTGTGTCGTCGATGGAAGCCAATGTAACTTATTTTTGTGGTGCTACTATACTAGGTTCTCCTGTAAGTGATCTGGTCAATGATGGTGATCGAATTATTTGGTATTCATAACTTTTCTATGAGCTAGTATTTACAACAAATGAATATGCTAAATAAATCTTAAACATGTAAAATTTCATAAATTTATATCAAAACCAGTCAAGTGACAGACTTGCTCAAGCTAAGCCAGACATATACAACAACAAACAATACCATAAACACAAAACAAAAGACATGAAATATTATAACATTAATAGAAACAATATTTACCTACAAAATTTCACATTTAGATCATTAGAAGGTATTATAAATTTAAAACTTTACATGTCTATTTCTTATTTCACTCAAAAACAGAAATTGATTATATTCTCATTAAAATTACTTTTTTCTCAAATATATTAAATAGGTTCTTCAAAATAGGTTAAACGCTGATGAAAACAAAGAGCACAGCTATTAATTCTGATAATTATTTCATAGTGAAGCTTGACTAGTGAATTAGAAGATCATGTATATCTTACCTAATGTGGGCACATGTTTGGGTAAAATGCCAAAGGCTCCACTGAATGACGGCACATCTACTTGTTTTACTACTATTTTGTCAAAGAAAACCTGAAATGTTATCAATATAATATTAAACTTTTTTTAATAAACATGTATAAGCTAGAATAATTTGTTGACGGTTTGTCAACAAATTGGCAAATTTTCATCAGGCTACTTAATTAATCTATGAAATAATAAACAATAAATTTTTAAATCACTGGACCATTTATAACTCAATTGAAATATAAAAGGATAACTCCTTACTTTATTGCCTGCAGCGAATGTTAGAGCCATTTCACCTTCCTTTGGTGCTTCGGCATATCCTCGGACAAACATCTGCCTCGCTACATTCCGGGCAATCACTCGTAAAGCCATGCTAAAACAAACAATACACTATTGGTATATTTAAACAATTTAAGCAACATAAAACATTTAATAGAACAATTGTATAAGCATATTAATAATACTAAGTAATACAATATTTAAATAATTGAAAAACTAACCTCTCGGTTTTTAATGAAAAGAGATCAAGAACTATTACAGGCTCAGCACTCAATAATTTTAAATATATTATGAGCTTTCTAAATCAACGACTATAATATATTCGATCGAATATACTGGGAAACTAATCTCAAAATATAGATTATGTAACTTTTAGTCAAATCGTAATAGTAATCAAGTAATTTTTCCTAATGGATATTACATCAACATGATTAATACTTACGTATATTCTATTTGGTTTAATAGATATTTAAAAGACTATCTTGATCTCCGGTTTCAGCTTCCGAAACCTTCGAAAAATTTCAGTCTTGAATTTACACTGTACAGTGCAATCGAAATGCCTGAGTCCTGACTAGCGGCTTGACAAATGACATTTGACCACAAACTATTTTGAGTTTTGACACGGCTACACTTGACACCTCGAAGTTGCTCAAAATTTTAGCTCAAAATTCACTGACTTCAATAAAGTAGACGATCGATTCTGTACCGCAATTAGTGTTATGTATTTGGACAATTATCAACTCTACCGTTATAATTATACAAAATTAAAATATAAGTATAGAGCATGACTGCGTAATATTGTGAGAGTTCTTTCTTTTCAAAAGAGCCGAAAGCTTAATGCAAAATAAGGTATAACTTCTTTTGGTACCTAACATGAGTTCTTTCTTTTCAAAAGAGCCGAAAGCTTAATGCAAAATAAGGTATAACTTCTTTTGGTACCTAACATATTGTCTCCTAGAAGCGTTTATGTCCTCTTGTATAACCATATTTTTTAGTAAGTCTTCCATATGTATCAGCTATCCGTAACTATAAATTGAGATCAATGTCAAAATATGTTATAATGATTTCATAAAAACTAGAGACCAGAAGTAGAGCTCCTTGCGTAGACAGACGGCTCCTTGTATAAAAAGTGTCCAAACTTAGTTTAGGAGCTTGGTCTTCGTATTTACTCTTTGAGTAGGCTTGGTCAGCCTATCGTCACGAGGTAAAATAATACTCC
>LUGF01050212.1:184193-194773 GCA_001625245.1 Calycopis cecrops
AGCCAGCTATCAACGCACAGCCCTAACCACTAGGCGGATCAAGCTGAAATGGCATCCAGATAGATGTTACGACGTAGGCATCCGCTAAGAAAGGATTTTTAGAAATTAAACCCCTAAGGGGGTGAAATAGGGTGTTGAAGTTTATATGGATTTCTTAAAAATTAAACGCGGGTGAAACCGCGGGGCACTGCTAGTACCTTTATATTTCCGAATATATTCAATGAATGAACGAAAGAAAGGCAGGTATCATTTTATTTATTGGATTTAGGATTGTAACTGGGATATAACTTTTCAAAAGCTTTCATTTAGCTTCACTTCTTTGGATATCCTGGAATTTCATAATCGAATTTTTCACCCACTGAAATTGGGCCGCAGATATGTTTTTCCCGTGACAATGCATGAGTTATATGGTACACGGCTTTCCGTTACCAAATGGCAGCCTAACATTTCCACAGTAACCTTTATGTCCTTTAAACATATTAACTGATTGAGCTTCACATACTTAGCAATTAATTATAATGACAATGATAGTTAAACCCTAACGGATTGCTTTGTGGTGTTATTTACTATTGTACGTTGGCGACGTTTCGGATATTTTACTGCGCACTTTGTTCACGGAGGATCTGACTACTTAAGGTAAAAGAAATCTCTTCTATATTATTTGATTTTGGTCAAAATGGTACTGTACTGGACTGGACCGGAATTGACTGACGACACTTGTTACGTTTTATAGTAATTTAGTATAGTGTACTTTGCTATTAGCCATAAAAACAATGCGAACATAATAATAATAATAATCTTTTTATCTATTGATTTGGCAATTACACTGATGACTTCGCAATACGATTTGTCATCATAATAAAATGATGACATAACACATTACAACGAACAATTCTTGTACGTAGCTGTTTAAGTCAATAGACAACATAAACTGGGTAACGCCTCCAAATATTTTCATAAAAATTTATATATTTTGTATGTCGGTTGACAAATTAAATTACATTTTCTTTTTGTTGACGCAGGGTCGCCTTTACGCACGCTACCCAAAAACCCGGTGGCTCCCGGGTAAAGTGTCGAGCAGCGTTTGAGTGCCCCTGCCGACTAAACCTCCTGCGGGTGCCTTCAGCCGCTTTCGAGTGGAGGGTCCCGGATCTGCAGGCTACAGGATCCTCCTGCGACACAAATTAAATTACTAATATTGCTTTTCTAATAACGTAATTTTATCGTTTTCGTAAAACAACATTTGCCATAGAATACGAAGGTAAATTCGCGGCTATCTACAAAACTATAGCTCCGATACAAATTTTTGGCGGGCCAAAAATTGGGCGGCTTCCAAACTGGATCGTGGCTCCAGTTGTCATTTTTTCCACTTTTTTTCAAGTTCCCTCTTTTGCGATTACAACTTATTGGGAGCCGTTGAGTCAAGCATCTAATACCTTTCTAAGGGGCTATTCATTAATTAGGTAATTTTACGGGAGTGGAGAAGCAGCTCACCATACTCAACCCTGGCGTCCCTCCTCATCTACTAGTGGAGCAGCCACGGGAAACAACCGCAACAGAAAATTACCTAATCCTACAAATAAACAAGGAAACTTCACCTCTTTATCGTATTGATTTACAATGCGTAAATTCCTATTCTTAAGCTGATTAGTAATCACTAATCAGCTTAAGCATAGACATTTGCATGATCATGATTAACATAAATCGTCTATTAATAGCTGTGTATAACGTGGGGCGAAAATAAATGGAGGAAAGTTAATTATTCAAATGAGCTTTTAATGTATAAATGAATATAAACTAGCTTCGCCGCATTACGTCAAGGCCGTATATTTAATTGTATATACTTACGTGTCCTGTATGTAGCATGTCTGCCGTCTCGAGCGCCCCGGGTCCCGTTACGAACGTCTCTGATTTGGACGACAGGTTTTCAAAACTTCTTTACGCGCTCAACTTCTTGACTGATGCTGCTGAATGCATGACGAGAGCGTTACGAATAATGTGATCGGACGAGGCGAACGGAAGTTGAGCGTACATTTTCTTTCTCTCTCCCTCTCATAGCCAGCCATTGTGTTTCACGTATGAAGTTTTACTTCAGTCGTGTGCTGTAAAGCCCACACATTTAGTATTATTATTATCTGTGCCCTGGTTTCACCCGCTTGAAATCTATACCGAATCCTTTATTTTTTGGGAATAACGTATTTTTACCTTATATTCTATTTAGTAATTTTTATGTGAATTAATAACAAAGAAATAACAAAGTTTCGCGTTTATAATATTAGTAAGAATTATTATTCTATAATATATAATATTATAGAAGATAAGGGTACTATGCCCTAGTGGCCAAGTTTAGCAGACGACTTTATAGTATGATCGTTATTCGTTATTGAACTGCCTAGGGAGTGGGCCGTGAGGTCAATTTCTTTTTAGCGTAGCGGGCAAACAAGGAATCGGGTCAATTATATTGAACTGTAACTAATTCTGCGGAATTAGAGAAGCCACACATACAGCAAGATCCTCGACAGGTCACTAGACGCCGGTATTCGGCCCGTGCTCTCCGAACTTTGATCGCATCAACAAGTTGAAGCCTTCACCTTGTATGAAGTCATCGCGGCTGACGAAAGTTCATTCGCGTGTGATGTGCATGTGACGCAATCTCGTCCGGGCTCCGGGGGTCAGGACACGCCACTCGCTCGCCGGACTCCCGCCACGTGCGCGCGCCGCACTCGCGGCCCGCGTGCGCGTTACTCACAAGCGCCGTGATTACGCAAAAAAACTTAATTGCGGAAAATGCGCTGATCATACGATTCCGACTGTGCGGTCATCGAAGGCTATATTTAGCTACGGATAAGCCGCCGGCCTTCGCCGCGCGCGCGGGTCTCGTAGGAGACATGGGAATTCGGAATAATATGTTATGTAAGATGCCATGATGCAATGTACCTGAATGACCTTGATTCTCAAAATTATAAGTCTAAGGACCCTGAATATAATTTGCTACAGGCCCCGCGCTTACTATCCGGTACGGAGGGTAGGCTAAATCATTTTGCTTCTTCCTCTACAAAGCCAGGTTGCAGCTCATATGAGAAACCCATATATGTACCTAGCACAGTGCGTGTGCATCGATCCCTCATAATTCCTCTACAACTCCCAGAACATAATAAAACCCCGACTCCAGCGGCTGGCGACGCCGTCATTTTCACGAGCAGCTGCTCTGGATCAACTGTCCAGAGTTCTTGACATCGTGCTATCCTAAATCCTTATTATCTCGCGTCGGCCGTTGTATGGACGTCAGCTGCTACTCCTACAACTCTACCTGCAGTCAGCTCCGGATAAGGCTCTGGCGAGGCCCGGGGATTGAAGTCGAGTAGGGGCCGCTTTTATGGGCACAAAAATGATCTTAGCCTTACGGAGCCCGCGCCTCTCAGCTCCCACCTGTATCCTGCGCTGTCTGTAGTATTTTTAGATCCCACTCATATCTGTAATTAGTTATAATTTGGTTATTAATGTTCATATCAAATAATATAATTACGATAAATAATTACATGATAAACACTTGGATGGAGATCAATTTTAGTAGATTATATTTTAGGAATGACAATTGTTTACTTATTGAAAGTGGGTAGGTGAATAAGATACGTGCATGCTGAAATGGCAGAATATGTCGGAAACTGTAAAATGCCTACATACGTCAACCGTAGCAATTAAGGATGTCGGATCTGCATTTTTGTAATTCTTTTTTTATTGCATTATAAATCTTAAAAATTCTCTCATCTTATATTTTAGTACACACTCAAATATTTAATTCCTAAACTCGAACTTGAAGAAAGTAAGACGGTTTTTTTGAGAATTTCTAAAGCATTTTTAATACCTTTAATGCGATAAAAAGAAAAATGCAAATAAAACTCTTCTTTCTGTCTCGTGCGAGGCCACTAGGTAGGTACTGGGCCCGCGCTAATATCTCCACAACATTTTCGCGGACCAACCGTATAATTTCATTTAGCACGCGTGATCGCATGACGCAACTAAAGGGCAATAATGCAAATAAAGGGATTAACCATCGCGTGATGTCGGTGATTCAAGCAACAGCGGTGAATGACGTCACTATATCGTATGTTTTTTGACGTTACTATGTCAAGCTCTGCTCTCAGAAACACCGACCTATTTGGTTTACAGCTTTACATAGTCATAGTTCTAGTGACGCTGTTACCTGCTGCTAACCTAACCGTTACTAACGCCTTGTTCGTATTGGTCGAATAATTTAGTCTAGTAGAGTATCATGTTAGCAGCTAACCCGACTTGACCAATATCGTAGGCACCTTGTGCTAGCACAGTTCACAAGTAAGTGGCGGTCTGCAAGATGTTCTGCGTACAACGTAATAAAATAAAGTAGCTCTTAGGTTATCTCTCCCTTTTTGTATTTAAATCTTCTTTTTATTAATCACAGAGATTTCGTGATCCACCTCGTCTAAAATAGCCAAATCACTTTATTTATTTTATTGCGTAGTGAACTATACTCGCACAAAGTGCGAACGATGTTTGGTGGAGTCGAGTAGTTTAGCTACTAAAGCGACTCTACTAGACTGAATTACTCGACCAATGTAAACAAGGCTTTAGGGCCCTAGTTAAAAATCAGTAGATCTCGATTCTGCTAGTTACGCACTGAGTACTTGCGTTGCTACACATACATGTATAATTATATACACATAATGGAATATGTTCTCCCAGACCTGGCGTTGGAGAGATCCGTGGTGCCCGTGAACTACGAGTGGGCGCTGAACTGCCTCGGCAGTTACTCGCTCTACTCCATCCACGAGCTGCTCCTCTGCCCCGCCGCGCTGCTGCCGCCCGTCGTCAGCCACTGGCCGCCCGAGCTGATGGCCAGGGACGACTAGTTCTAGCTGGAGGAATTTAAAAAGGATTATGTTATATTAGTCCAGTCGTGAACGTCGAGCATGTTAGATGACTAAATAAGCCGCTATGAAATCCGTCTTATTTTTTGTAATGAATAACATTCGCGTAAACTTGAAACAAACATGTTCTGTGTAAGTCGAAAATGACGTGCAACGTAAACAAGTGTTGCTAAAGCTAAATAAGTGTTTATAATATTTGTTTCAGAGTTTCGCGTTTGTTACACATTTTGTACTTACTTTACAGGCTTTAACACGATACAATATTTATTAGGTAAAGGTACTAACGAAAACATATTACGTCAGAAGCCGACTCTATACACACTATATAATATGTACATTTTGCCCGATGTTTCGGCACTCTCGGCACGAGAGTCGTCTCGTGACCACTGCCGAAACATCGAGCAAAATGTTTAAATACTTCATAGTGTTGAAACCCAGAAGAGAACCCAGTAACTACAGAAATGTGTTACGTACTATTGTAGCCAGTCTTCATTTTTGACACGCGTCTCATGTGCAATTCCTCTCCTCGGTGTTGGTACGTGGGCACTCAACTTGGCGGAGTGCCGACTGATTCTACACGATATAACGCTGGCGTTACTGGCGTGTAAACACTGTTTATATAAAAATTTTTTCATTTTCATTTTAATAATGTTGATTATTCTAATTATTCATTCAAATAAATATTTTAATATTAAACGTTAATTTAAATTAATACGTGTTTGTTTTATGACCCTAAGTCTAAGGGCGGATCTGTAATTTTAGTTTGCGTCCTGGGTGAGAGGGTGTGCCCCGTAGTCCCCTCTGCTAAGTAACATTTACACTTTTAGGCTGATGATGATGATGATAGATAATGTATCTTATCACACGAGGCTCGATACCTTTAGCAAAGGTTTTATTCACGTACCTATCTTGGCGAGAGGTAAGTCGCTGATATGACCAACAACTTAGTAAACAGGTGGAAGATAAGACAGATTATACCACAGATAAGGACACGACGTGCAATAACAAACTCAGAAACTGTTAGGGTTGATAATCGTATATACAGGATGTCCAAGAAATCCGGACACCTGTTTTAATGTACCCTACATTGGTAGTAGTTATTAGCGCTGAGGAGATGAGGGTCCAAAGTTTTAAAAATATTATTTTTTTTCATATAAGAACATTTAAAACGCGAGAAGTAAATTAATTTAAGCCAGACGTGTTGTTTATTTTTATATTACATGCTTCATGCATTTATCGATTAAAACCATTGAAACAATATTGCAATGTTGGTTCGCTTTCCCTTAAAACCCAACATCCGCGTAAAGGTCAAGTCGGTTCACCAAGCACTCAGCTGGTTACCCATCTCTCTGTCGCGCTGCACGCTGGAGAGGAAGCGCTATTATAGATTTTTTTTTATCTGTTTTTATTATTAGATATATTTTTCCTTTCTTTTTGTATTTCATGACTACTACTATGTACCCTATCCTACGTTAAAACAGTTCTTGGACAACCAGTATGTGTGACCTGTGTACAGTAGCAATTGTTAATGGCCCCGCGCTTAAAGCATGTCTACATTTCCTACTGTGCCTATAACAATCTATGTGACCTTAATACTCAAAAATGACAGCAAATCAATATCCTTTGAATATAACTTGGCCCCTGGCATGAGACGTCATTGGCGGCGATAGGAACTTAGTGATGTAGCAACTTCGCATATGTTGGGTGCAGAGGGCTTGGGCGAGGCCCATAAGTCTTAAATCCCTTCACATAGCGCTTGTGTATGATTGACGAAAGTTAGGGCTTGATGCGGCTTCACCCGGGACGAGTCCACACAGCACAGTACACACAACGCAATGTTGCTACTCTGACATGAATACGTCCGCTTTGAACGGAGAAGGAAACTGAAATCACCTACTGTTCTCTTCTAATTTACGTGCTAATCTAATTGGCTCTTCTCATTTAACATTGCGAGTCGCAAAACAGTTTTAGCATTTTCCTAACTCCCTACAAAAATGTTATTAAAGCATAGTGTGGTGTGTGGTGGTTGGTAGCGGTGGCACAAGTGGTGGCCGCTGTTTATCTTGGAGCTGCTGGAGCAGTAGCTGTGGAACAGTATACACTTCCCCGTGCCGTGATGTATGCAACGTACCTACCTACACCTAGTATCGTAGTGCTCACTTTGTCTGGTGCAACGTCTAAATATAATGTCTTAAAATGTAAGAAGATAAATGTCCTGTACATGCACAAGACTTCCCACGCGGACATTCAGCTCTCGTAGTAAGCAGTGCACCTATTAATATGAAAAACTTGCGCCAGGCGCGACGGTGGTCGGTGGGTGGGCTTTCGCAATACTTACATCTAAACATGCCTGTTTTCATCACTACTTTCTCAGGGGCTCGCTAGGTCTAGAAAGTGTATAACTTATTGAATTATTGTACCCTCTCTCCTCTATTCAAAATTTTCTTTGAGGCCAATGAAAGCTTGCTCAAAGAACCTTACAAGCTCAAACATTGTTAAACTCAAAACCATTTGCATAAATTTGGTACAAACTTGTGGACTAAAGTCCATTTTTTTAATTTACTGGCTTGTCTTGCAAACAATGTGTGTGCTCGTATATAATCAAGAACGTCGGCGAGCTGACAGGTCACATACAATACTGTAGGTCTTACTGTAGGTCATGTAGACTTTGCTTTAAACCTGCTGTCCGGATAATGCGGCACCGGTAGAATGGCTGTCATTTTGTTTCACATCAAAGCGCTTAGGTTCGAAATATGGGGAAATCCAAGATATTGTTGGTTTCTTAAAAGATTACTTGCGTCGCCGGCCGGCACGACCGGGGAGGTAGCTCGCGCTCACGGCGTTTGTAGTGACAGCTGCTCTGTAGCCTTTCGCGCTGTTTACAAGTTTCCGGCGCCCGTTGGAGGGGCAGGAGCGCAACGCATCGGTAAAAACACTGCGAATATTTTTGGATGTCGGTAGGCGTCAATTGGCCCGAGTCGGTACTCGTGTTCCTTGCACCTATACCTACCATAAAAAACAATTGAATCCGCACCTTGATAATTTAACCTGGATATTATAACTATCAATCACGCTGACATCAGGGTTTGTTTGTTAAAATGATGATAATGAGACGTATAGAACATCGCTTGTAGAGACAAGCCGGATAATGATGCAACAAGGCTTAGATATTTTCGTAGGTATTGAATGCAGTAGGTTTGTACAGTTAGCATTAGAAATCTAGTTATTTTTAGTTCACAATCATTATATTTCTGTACTCGTATATTTGCCAGAATATTTTATTATGATCTCGAAAGTGATACATTCAACAAAGTCGAGAGCGGTATAATACCTAACTATAGCTACGACATAACGGCGGGCTTGGCGATCACAGGCAAAGCTCGTGCCCTAACAGTTTACAATGTGTGCGTACGTGGTCCAAGTATCGCGCCACTCCGCCGGCCAATCCACGACCGCTGACGACTTGTTCACTCGTTCCACACAATACGCAGTCACCTTCACGTATGTCCTCCCCTATAACTTACTTCACTGGATAGAGTTGCTAGATGCTGCAATAATTCCGTTTTAGTAGTTTTCACTTACTACGAATATAATATTAAAACTCAAAGTATTGTTGTTGAAGGTTTTGTTCGAAAAGAGATTTGTAAAATTTACTTTTGTTTATAGTATGTATTTTAATATTGTTTTACTCATTCAAAAACGTTTAAAGATTTAAAAAAATAGAGCATTTTTTACTACTGACTAATAAATTAAACGATAGTGAACACATTTAATAGGGACCGTGCACGAAACATAGAGTCAGTACTTTCGCCCAATGTAAAGCGCCCTAGTGATAATTTTAGGAATTAAGTGCTAACAAAATACAACGACAATGACATGTTGACATATGTCATATCATACGTATTACGAATTATGTACCATTATCTATAGTTTGTGAATTTGCTAGGACAAGGTTCACATTTCAACATTTCAGCCAGTAGCTAGTTAGCGTGGTAGTCTAGACCTTTTTCCCTATACAGATTATAGTAGTACAATAGAGAAGATCCTTAGGTAAATGTTACATATTATAAAAGATTTTGCTATAAGCTTACCTTAAAATCAATTCTGCCTTATTTGTTTGTAATGAAACAGCCATACATACAAAATAAACCTGAGAATTTAACCAATATTAACTTATTTCAATTTGATATTATTTTTTGTCAGTTTATTACTTCTTATTATTTATATCAAGGACGGCAGGTTGGGCAAAGGCCCATTCCTAAAAACTCTATTATTTACTGTTTCGCTATAGGAACGGTAAATTAGACTAATTTAAAGTTTGTAGTTGCAATAATGATGCCCTTTCCAGACAATCAATCCGAAGACTCCAGTAGAGACCGGTAGTAACTTTTCACGATAATTAAATATGACCTCACGACCATCTGTGAGCTTTACGTTTAGCTATGAGAATGATACCCTAATTTATTATGTTGAATTGTAGTAAATTATAAGAATACGGTTATTTTTAACTAAAATGTTCTGGCAACCCTTGCTACAGCCACAGGCTGTTTCAGATCCGGTCTCCGGACTTCCGACGTTTGATTATATTGTTCTCTGCAACGTCACTGTCTGTCTGTCGCGTGAGTTGAGCCGCGAAGAGCCAAAAGTCAATAGCTCTTTGGAGTTTGGCTAATACTAGTTTATCATTAATCGTAAACGTGTAAATTCATATCGTATCGCGTATAGAATAATTGTTGTGGCTCTTGTTTATATAAATGGGGCATAGTATCAGTGTACGCTCATTACGTTAATAAGTTTCAGTGAACAAGTTGAAAGTTTTGTGTTTTATTTTATTAAAATAAAAACACTGACTGCTAAATTTGTAAGTAGGTTTTAAATATATTTAACACACGATTAATAAGCGGTCTGTTTTTCATCTAAATAAAATAATATCAATATTATTGACATCTGAAAAATAAATACTAATTACATTGAAATAAAATAGAGGTAAACTGAAAATTTTTTAACGTTCAATAGATTTTCTAACATTTATTCTATTTCTTCACAAATAGTCAAATATATAAATATGGAGTTATTAATAGCCATTAACTATAGAAATTTATAATTGTTGCTAATTGCTACAGTTTAAAAATAAATTAATATATTAAATATGTTTCGTCCGAAAATTGCATCTCGTGCACGTTTCAAGGCCGTGGAAATTGTCTTTCCATAAAACTGTCATCACAACAATATTATGCGGTTACACAATAACGCGCTAAAATGTGTTCTTCATTTTATTGCAACTTCTGGGATATTTTAAATAATTGCTAACATTATTTTCGAAATGTTAGCATTCTTATTGGAATAGTATCGCGATAATTTAGCACGCGTGCTGCATGTGCGATGCGCATGCTGTATCATTCACCAAATTTTCCTATTCGCATCTATGCCATTCACTTGTAACTAGCACAACTTTATTATTTACTGTCTCATCGATTTAGCCGTTATCTGACTGCAGACTGTGAGGTCAATTATTTCAATATCTGAACAGCTTGCGAAAATATGGAATTAGTGAATAATGCTCTTGAATACAAGCAAACTCTTGATGGTGTACAATAATGCAATTAGTTCGACTATTGAGGTTGGCCATTGCAGTGCAATTTGGTCCGCAGTCATCCGTATGACTGATCTTTA
>LUGF01050212.1:195004-212055 GCA_001625245.1 Calycopis cecrops
ATCCAAGCAAACTCTTGATGGTGTACAATAATGCAATTAGTTCGACTATTGAGGTTGGCAATTGCAGTGCAATCTGGTCCGCAGTCATCCGTATGACTGATGATTTAAGGAAAACATGTATTAGTTAGTGCCTTGACTTACATCATATTAGGTGTAAGGTTTGATTATTATTTGGTCTTGTTGAACTCTTCAAGTATAAATAATGTAGATATATTGCTGATCTACAATCAAAATATTATGTTACTAATCTCTATAACATTTCCTTTCAGTTGTAACGTAGTACAATGGCGCCAAATTCGCAGACACCAGTTAATGGGGTGTTGTTTGAGAGTGACGCAGCTACCCCAGACTTGGGATTGCCTAACGCTCCAGTCCAACTGGCCGACAACTATCCTAAAAAATTTGTGTGGAGGAATATTATTGCCTTCACATATTTACACTTAGCTGGTCTCTATGGTGGATATCTGTTTTTATTCTCTGCAAAATGGCAAACAGAAATATTTGGTAAATATTTAATTTATTACAAAAAAATAATAAATACCAGTAGTCAACTAAGACGGATTTAATTGGGTATAAAAAAATTGTGCATTAAAGAAAGTTTTAACAACTTTACAAAAATAATTAATTTGGGTAAAGCATGATTCTAACAACAATAGTATTGAATTTTTTGCTTTTAATCTTACATTCAATGTTATATGCACAATAATGAGCTGTTATGTCTTTGTGTGCTCTTTTGAACATCATTAGTGTCATTATTGATCAGGTTTTCAAGATCCTGACAGGATTTATTCTCTAGTTTAAATTTTAATAGTTAGCTATTTTGAGATTTTGCTAAGGGTGATCCATTTGTTAGTTATTTATTATTTTTATTAGATTTAATCATATTATATGTTAAACATAACTATTTTGTAATAATTTTCAGCATTCATTCTGTATGTAATGTCTGGACTGGGAATAACGGCGGGAGCCCATCGGCTATGGGCCCACAAGTCTTATAAAGCAAAGTGGCCTCTTCGTCTTATTCTTATGTTTTTCAACACAATGGCTTTCCAGGTAAATACATACGGATTTACATAATTAATTTTACTAGATTTGTTGTTTTGATAAAACTTGCTGATATGAAAATATAAGAAATTTTTTACTCCTTTAAAATATCAATTCTAAAATGAGCACACACACATATTTATTATTTATTTTTGTTTCAATTATTCCCTAAAATAAATAAATAAATAAATAAATAAATATCTGTGGACATTTACACACCACGTTAGCCTAGCCCCGTGCTAAGTACCGTAAGGACTTGTGTTACGGGTACTAGACAACGGAATATATTTAATATGTTTTATAAATTTAAGAAACTATATATTTAAGATTTTTATTATATAATATACATATAATACATATATAAACATCCATGACCAAGGCGGGATTCGAACCCGCGACCCCTGGCGCAACATGCTCCACTAATCCGAGCCCTGTACCACTGCGCCAGCCTGGTCGTCAAAATAACATTTCATATTGTCAGGACTCTGCAATTGACTGGTCTCGTGATCATCGGATGCATCACAAATATTCTGAGACAGACGCAGACCCACACAATGCCACTCGAGGATTTTTCTTCTCTCATATTGGCTGGCTGCTGGTTCGCAAACATCCTGAAATCAAGAGAAAAGGCAAAGGACTCGACCTTAGCGACTTGTACGCAGATCCCATACTTCGTTTCCAAAAGAAGTAAGTAAACATAATTTGCTAGTAACAAACATCCTTACTTGGTCTTATATATTTACATTTCCATACAAATATGTAAACTTGTATTCCATTAGTTAATGCATGTGTGTCTATTCAATTCTGTTATCTTATTGTTTGAGTACAATGCTTTTTTAGTGTGTGTTTGTGTGTATGTTGTAACATACATAAAATCTAATGCTAGTCTTCTGTTGCATAATGCAAGCCATTAGGTTGCCTTCCAGTTTACTTAGGCACTCTGCCGCCATCTTCCTTCCCACAATATGTCTTGTACGATACAACTGGCATAGCTCATGATTGTATAGTGTTCGCTATCGCTCCTTCTCCACCACAGCTCAGAAAGTGCGTCTCAGTATATTGCGATCAAACATTAACAGTGAGTCTTGGTCCTTTTTACCGAGTATCCGGCATTTGTGTGGTGTGGTGTTTGAACCCGGAGAGAGTATTTCAGCATCATCTCTGCCAGACTCACGAGTTGGGATTGAGGGAACAACTGAGGAAATACCATTATCCCATGGAGTCTGGTATAGAAAACTTCTGTGTACATTGTCATAGGCATTGTTGCAGTTGATGGATGATTTGGTCTGCTTAGGATAAAGCGTGCTGATATTCGCCCAAAGATTTGTAAAAGAATTTTGTAAAGGCTGTTGGGCCATAATCAATAGGTAGCAGTGCCGTAGTTTTATCACTGTAATATATCACCTTTTTAATACACAAAGCGATAACAGCGGTGTTTTGATGTTTTTAATTATCATGTGGCTGCAATACTATTATGCATTTGATTATTAAGCATTTGCATGGTCATAAATTACTACAAAGTCAAACACAAAGTCGAACAGGCAATGTTTTCTTAAAGTTAAATGAGCATTCATGAAGTTGTGCATATTCGTAAAGCCTTACACGGATCTTGTTTTTTAAAATAATCGATAGTACAATACATACGTTTTAGATTGCCTTTGGGACTTAAAAGTAGGAAAATTCTTTTGTATGGCTACAAACATCTGCACACCTCATGTCAGGCAAAGGTGCGAGTTCAGAAGCTATCCATCGCTTCATCCATTCAGCCATACAAACGTGACATTATTTTAATTATATTACTAGCTTTTCCCTTGGCTTCGCTCGCTTTGAAGCCCTTCAATGGAATATTAATGAACATTACATTCAAATGGAACTGCAATAGAACTAAAAAGTATCCATATGTCATTTCTAATACCTGTAGGAATTTGTGTACAAAGTTTCATGTTGATCGGTTGAGTAGTTTTGGCGTGAAAGCGTCACAAACAAGCTCACATTCACATTTATAATATTAGGAGGGCGTCAAGAGAGAGTGGCATTGTATTCTAATATATGTTGTATCGCTCCGCCGGGCTCCAGCCCAATACGGCCAGGGGGGGACGAAAGGAGGGCAGCACTGTTGCATCACCCCACATGTGAACAATCTAGAAGCCGGCACCAAATGAGACGCAGTAATTATATGTTAGGTGCATTTGAATTACGCCTTATCTCCGTAGTGTAAATGTATGCACATATTGATATATGCATATGCATATATTTAGATGACGCCCTAAGGCGGCAGCAGCAGGCAGCAGTTTAGGCACAATACACAATGCCTCCTTTAGTAGTGGACACTGTTAGCCTTATTGTATGTTGCGTGTACACTCGTATGTTATTTTCATCATCATTAGCCGGACGTCCGCTGTTGTATATAGCCTCACATAGCGCCACAGATCACGGTCACATTTATTGTCACCGCACACATATCAACTCGGAAAGGGAACGTAACCATATCACCTCGAGCCGTTCAGTATTCTTTGTATGAAACTTCATACTGCAACGCACACTAATGGGAACCGTAACGTAATCACCTCGCCTCGAAAAGCGTAGACGATACGGGGCCGATCGCTTTCCGAGTTGATAAGTGTGCGGTGACTAATATACTTCTTTTTAATATCGGCGTAAATTGTCGCTGCCAGTTTCGTGGAGGCATTTGGCTGCCACGCGTCTGTGCCACTACCGTAACTGTTTCTATACAGATGCGTTGCCCTCCGTCCTCCTCCCCCCTGCATGGGCCACCGGCTATCATCGTCGTGCCGACGCAATTCGGCTGCGTGCATGTAGCGTGGCACTACCTACATTAATGTGATGTTAATGAATCGCAATGAGCTGCACTAACTGGTGCCCTCCCGCAGGTACTACCTGATCCTGATGCCGCTGATCTGCTTCGTGCTGCCGACGGTGCTGCCGGTGTACCTGTGGGGTGAGACCTGGCTCAACGCCTACTTCGTGGCGGCCATGTTCCGGTACGCCGTCATCCTCAACGTGACGTGGCTCGTCAACTCGGCGGNNNGGGGCCACAAGCCGTACGACCGCCACATCCAGCCGTCGGAGAACCTGTCCGTGTCGCTGTTCGCGCTCGGCGAGGGCTTCCACAACTACCACCACACATTCCCCTGGGACTACAAGACGGCGGAGCTCGGCAACACCAAGATCAACTTCACCACCGCCTTCATCAACTTCTTTACGAAGATCGGCTGGGCCTACGACCTCAAGACCGTCTCCGACGAGATCGTCCGCAACCGGGTGCAGAGGACGGGAGACGGCTCCCACATGCTGTGGGGCTGGGGGGACAAGGAGCAGTCGAAGGAGGAGATCAGAGCGGCCATCAGGATAAACCCGAAAGACGATTAAGATCCCGCGGCTATTGTGTACAGTTGTGATTTGAGATTACATCTACTTCATTGTATCATGTCATTACCTTCACTAGCGTACTACCGCATACACGTCCAGCGACAACGGAGGCCCCGCGCTGGCCTCTTTATTTATATTTAAGTTGCTACTTGGTTGCAAACGGAGCAAATTTATTTTATCTAAACAGTTGTCTGGTTACAACGGAGATAGTATATTATGGCTTCGCACAAGCTTTGTAGGATAAGAGAGAGCATGTCAGTATTATAGGGCACTTAGTGTTTGTAGACTTGTGATCGCATTTGTAGGGTAGTTCCGGAGTCGTGAAACGACAGTGCGTTACTTACATGTATAAGAGGAGTTTTAAACGAGGATCTGTCCGGGTCTGTGTGAGGCGTGAGAGCGCGGACACGCGCCGATATCAAAGTTTCGAGGCTGAATTTAGATTTAGATTTTTTTAATTTGTTTTATTTAGATATAAAATAGCTCCAAACGACATAACTGACTTCAATTTGTACGTTGCAGTGCAACTTGCACAATGTTTTGCACAATTTACTGATATGATCTGCGACATATTTTTCATATCATTTTCACAGTTCCCTTGTATAATATACACTGCTTATTACTACTGCTTGCTTTATTAATTAATTATTGTATCAGAAGATCAAACGCCAGTGAAAATTGACTTACAAAGATAATGTAATTAAAGCACATTGCATGTGTCTTGAAATCTTAATAAATTAGTAAGGACTGTTTTTTTTACTTAATTTATTAGTGCCTGTGAAACAGGAATAATATTTATTTATTTATAAAACTTTGTTTTTAATCTGTCCATAATGTGGTTACGATTTACCGCGTGGACTAAAGAGAAATTATTTTTGTTTGAAAATGTCTGATTGAAGTTAAACCTCCTCGGTAGCTTGCTGGTCGAAATGAGATTTCGTCCCGAACCATTCACCCCGTGTGACTGACTGATGTCTTCGTATGTGATACTTGGAAGGGTAACATAGGAATATTTATTAGAGTTATTTATTCCCCTGCGATCGTTCACACGAATATTTACTGCAGTAATGACGTCACTATGTAAATATGTATCTGAGTTGAGCTCACTTGGTCTGTATTCAAGTGGTGAGACGCAAGGAGTTGTATAGTTTAAGTATAGTTTGTCTATGGTATTCGCCATCTCATCTGTATGTGTATTCGACTCATTACATTACTTGCATATTTGTATCGTTGACGAGTTGATTGTAAAGTTTTGTGACTTATAATACACATTGTGATTACATTGGTGTCTCATTCCCCTGTAGCCTGTACACAGACGGCTCGGCCCCGGCGGTTCAAGTGCACTGAGTCACGGCCTGCAAGTAGGACGGCTGCAGACGCCGCGCGTGCACCGAGCGCTCACGCGGTCGTCGCCTGGTCAAGTGATCACAACCGACCGGCCGCGTGCTCGTGTCGCTGCCCCGGCGGCTTTATTATTGTTTAATATAACAATCTGGAAGAGGTAGTGCCACGCTGCACGCACACAGCAGCCGAATTGGGCCGGCACGACCGGTGAGGTACCTCTCGCTTACACAAGACCGGCGTAAAGTGACAGCTGTGCTGTCGCGTTTCGTGCGGTGTGTAAGTAGCCGGTGGCCCATGGAGGTGGGAGCAGAAAGGAAGGCAGCGCATCTGTAAAGCCTCTGCGGATGGGTCTATGGGCGGCGGTAGTCACGGAAATGGCTACTACTATTCGTTTGCGCCCCTGTACCATAAAAAAATGAACGAATATACGTTGGACTACGTGCAATGCTGAAATGTCCGATGGCCAACCCTCACTTCCTATTTGGCTATCACTGTGGAGTTTCATCACCATCATCATCCGGAAGCCGTCCACTGCTGTACAGTAAGTACATCATCACTAGTGGCCTGCGCAGGCGAGGGATTTTGGTCCGCGGCGTAGAAAAAAGTGCGCTCCGCGAATAAAAAGTCCCCTGCTGATTTAATGCGTACTCAACGCACACGGTGTGCGAACATTTGTTGCCCGGAACGTACCCCACTCTCGAGCGCACAGCGCGGCCTAAAATCCTACGTGTGCGTTCGCCTAGTCACTAGAGTTCTATTACTTTCGGGGACTCCCGCGTACTTTTGTCCGGTCCGCTCTCTGCATGTCCTCGGTAATTCGGGGGACTTTTTGTACGCGGTACTTTTAATCCCTCGTTTGCGTTACTCCATACAGTTGTAAGCGTTCTATAGTAGCGCACTAAAATCCCTCGTCTGAGCAGGCCATAATGTTTAATCCTCAGTTTAGCGGATAATTGTAACCGTCGGTGACCACTTACCATCAAGTTCCCCGAATGTAATCTGCCCTCAAACACGTCAGTGTTAGATTATGATTCACAATATTACATCACAAGTGCCACCACGCAGCTGATGCAATCGTCCGACATTTTCCTCCTGGATTATCGATTACTCAAAATTAGCACGTGTATCGGCTCTTCACGCTCAATTTTTGTTTGTTTAGGTTGGAGATAGAAAATCTTTGCCTCCATCGGATCTGTTTTTTTAACTCTAATTCATGAGGTCCGCTGAGTTTGTTTCGCCAGTTCTTCTCAGGACAGGGCTAGGGTTGAACCGGTGGTGGACGTAATTTTTGACGTTCAAAAAGCAATTTTTATAATTTTGTTTTGGATAAAAACTTTAAGGTTACTGCAACAACGAAAACAGCAGGTGCACGGACCCCTTATTGTAAAAAAACCGACGGTCTGCTCTCTGTACCTCTCTTATAAGAAGAGGGGACTATGTGGGCAGCGGGCCGCGGCACGAGGGGGAACCTCGTTCCATTGCGCTATTGTCGGTGGGTCGGTAGGGTTGTGGTGGCGCGCGACAATCACTGTAGAGCCAGCGGTCCCCAGGTGACTCCCTAACTGTCGAAGTGCTGTGATCATAAACTGTGAACACCTCGCGGCAGATGGCGCTCGCGATGTTATCATTAACGTCATTTGGCACTGTCGTGCCGCGAGTCACGTACACCATTGGATAACGTTTATAGTATATGCGAGCAGACGAGCAGTCGGAGCCATTGTCGTGACTACCGACGCCCATAGACATCCGCATACAAGTTATACGGATGCGTTGCCCCCTTCCTCCTCCCGCCATGGGCCATCGATCCAGGTGCGATAACGGATCTCTGCGCCAGAAGCGACTGCCTGTCACCCCGAGCTTGTAAAGACGTAAGTAAACCAGAGAATACCTGGCCGCCATAACTTTGTATGCTCTGACGTTTTTATTGTAGTCTTAGAGGACAAACGTGGAGTGGGAGCCGTGTATCGACTACCTATGCCCACAGACCTCACAATGTAACTCCTCACTTCCTACGGACCCCGAGACCTCACGGACCGCGAGGTACCTGATACGAGAACGTAGTAGATAGCGGAGCAAGTTAGAACTACCTCACCGGCCGGTACGTTCCGATTATGAAATGATTTTAACATACTTAGGTACCTCTAAAGTCTAAAGTAATCCAAATAGAGTAATTTAAATAAACATCAAATAATATAAGCATTATTCATTTATTCCGCTGTATTAAGTCATTATTCACTTATAAACCTACGTGGTACACAATAAAATAGGTGATTTTCAACTTACATAATTCAATAATGACGCTTATAAAACAATGAAGGAAATTTGCTGCAGGTTTGTACATCATTATATTATTAGAAATACAGTATGATTGGTGTATAAAGTAGCTGATAGCTGCTTGTGATAGTTAATCGCTACTTTAGCATCTGCACACGAAGCTCGTATGTGAAGCCGGCAAGAAACGTGATCTATGTTTCACACAAGCAATAGACCACAGGGTTTTCTGCTGTTTGCAGGTATTAGACGTGTTGTGTCGCTCCTTAGCCACGGTACAGAGATGTATTTGAATGTGGTGGGGCCAGGATTTGTGTTATGGCCGTTTTGATGGTATGAATCGTATTGCAGCACGGAGTTTTACACAGATTAAGTTGTAGGTATACCACGGCTCTATGTATCAATAAACTATTTTTCTGATTTTATTTGATGACCACTGAATGTTTTATTTAGTGATCAGTGACGGAACTACAGGGTGGCAAGTCGGAAAAAGGCCACGGGCCCCCAGCCTGAAGGGGTCCCCGGTCAGAAGAGAATCCCAACTAGAAAAAAAATAAGCTTTATGTTCAAAATTCATCGGATGGGCCCCGATAAATTTGCATATATTGGCGTATAGTTACGTCGCTGTTTGTGGTCGTCATTTAAAAGCCGAAAAATGGCAATAACATGCAACAGGCCTACCTAAGCGGCCTCTATTAGTTGAGCCTTTCAGACCAGACCTTCCATGGTGACAGCATAAGATGCATCTTCAGTTCAAGCATTCATTGCTGGAAGACATCGGTACCTCCGTCCTCTGTACCTTGGCTTATCCTCTGGTCTGCGTTCTTACAAGTTGTTTTTTATATTATGGAGCAAGCGAGCAGACGGCCATTTTAAGACTACCGACCCCCATAGACACGTCCTGCATAGAGGTTATACAGATGCATTGCCCTCCTTCCTCCCTCCTCCCTCCACGGGCCACGGACTACTTACACACCGCACGAAACGCGACAGCACATCTGTAACTTTACGCCAGTCTCGTGTAAGCGAGAGGTGCCTCCCCGGCCGGGGCCGTGGCGGCCTAATTCAGCTGCATGCGTGCATGCAGCGTGGCACTAGCTCTTACTAAAAGTTGTGTAGATATAGGTACAATGACAGTCAGTGTATGTGGTAGATATGTACCTATAGGCAATCTGCGCAGCGATGCTCCACCTGTATACCTAGCTACAGTAATTTTAACTTAAATCTAATAAGGCTGCACTCCCGGGTCTCACATTATACATATAATTCATGCCAGTTGCTACGCCATTATTTGCGTATTAAATATCCCATTTTTACAGTCGCTGACCTGATTGTATACAGGATGAAATTGAGGTCGTTTTCGAAACGAAAATTTTGAAATATATATTAGTAACAGAATCTAATTAGGTATAGGTATAGGTAGTGAATTTAATAAAAAAAAAACATTTTATTTTATCAATGTCGATAGTAATAATATCACACTCGATATAGGTAAGTAGTAAGTATCACTATCGACTTGGATAAAAAAAAAGGTTTTTTTTCATTATTTTAACTGTATTCGGTTCCGTTATTGATATAGATTTCAAAATGTTCTTTTCGAAAACGACCTCAATTTTACCCTGTATAAAACACAAAAGCACCTACCAATGTGAACATGCCGGCTGTTGTCACGCGGTGAGCGTTAGGTAAGCACTTGTCACAGGCGCAAAGGCTTCAGGATTGCTGAGTGCAGATGAATTTATATTATGGATAGCTCAAGCGTGCTGCGTGGTGTTCAACAAATGATAATAAAGTTTTATTACATTACTTAAGTTTTATTACACTATTTACGAACAGTTTGAAGCAGTCCTTGCTCATATTTTGTTTGCTTTAACCGCGCATAACAATACTCACTTACCAAACGGCAACTTGACGCAGATAGGTTAGTAGGTAAGTAGTAACCTAGCCTAGGTAGTATACTACTAGTAACTTCATCCATGCGTCTCTTTCTGTTGGTATGGTATATCTATACCAATTGATATTACGTAACTCTTTATATACCGACAAAAATCGCTTCACGTTTACATTTACATCGGTTTGGTCCAAGCGACCTCCCCCGCGCCCCGTCACGGCTTCTCGTATCATATGTTCTCCTCGTACAGGATGTCGTGGTCGTCCAGCTTGTCGGGCAAGCAGACGAAGAACTCGACCAGGTTCAGGATGGGTCCGCGCGAGAAGGGGTTCTGGTAGCGGCCGCGCCGGTCGCGCAGGTACGGGTAGCGCTTGTAGTTGAACATCTCGTTTGTGGTGAGGTTCATGCAGGCGTGCAGCACCTGGGGTGGAGCAGTTCAGATATAACATCATTCGGAGGAAAGTAATTACCGAAAGGTTTTGTAGGGAAGTGTATTTACGCACCGCCACCGGACCTGGGCACCAGTTACCAAAAGTTAGATGCGAGGGTTGTGAAGCACCTGCGCCTGAGTCGCCCGGTGGTGCCTGCTGGTTCGGGTTTAATTTGGTGGTAGGTGCTTTTCCTTCACATAATACAACTTAGAGTAAGAATTATGCTGTTGTATGTGAGATTCCGGTGGCCAATTGGTATATGGAATGAACGACATCTTGACTCAACGTAGTTTTTGGTTGTGGATGTTGGTTGTTGCCAAAAGTTGCCAAATGGCTCTGACTGATCGTTTGTCACTATAAGCTATTAAAAAAAAACTATTGCCAACAGTGCAACGCCATTAAGCTGCTAATATAAAATTATGCTCGTGTAAATATGAGCAACCATGAGCCCAGCACGTGCGAGCAAGGCTTCGCAAATGTCCTTCAAAATGCAAATGGCAATACGTCGATTTGCTATAAGAGTTTCACTATCAATATTAGCCTTTTTATTTGGTCTAAGTATTTAGCAACTCACCGAGGTACAGGTGAGTATCCAGCCGAGCGCGCAGAAGGTGATGGCCTCCAGCAGCCCCAGCAGGTACAGCAGGCCGAAGCCCTCCAGCAGCAGGCAGTAGCAGGCGAAGTATATGGACAGCGTGCAGTTGATGGCCACGCTCATGACGAACAGCAGGAACCACATGCGGTTGCGGACGCCGATGCAGTTGTAGATGAACGGGCAGTGGTGGTCGAAGTACGCCACGCAGCGCTTGCAGATGCGGCAGTGCTTCGCTCTGGGAGCAAATACATAGTGTAGGTACAGTGGCGGTCGAAGTACCTACTCTGGGAGTGAACACGCGGGTATAGTGTACAGTGGTGGTCGAAGTACTCTGGGAGTGAACACACTGGTATAGTGTACAGTGGTGGTCGAAGTACTCTGGGAGTGAACACACGGGTATAGTGTACAGCTGTGGTGGTCGAAGTACTCTGGGAGTGAACACACGGGTATAGTGTACAGTGGTGGTCGAAGAGTACTTCTTCCCAGAGTACTGGGAGTGAACACACGGGTATAGTGTACAGCTGTGGTGGTCGAAGTACTCTGGGAGTGAACACACGGGTATAGTGTACATTTACTGGCGGACTATGTGACGCTTACACTTCAGGAATCGGTATCAATTGATACCTCATTTCATAAAATCGTATGAGTAGTTTTTTTTCTGTCAAACATCCATACATGTTACTTATGCAACCCTTCCTTAGCAGCGAGGTAGTCAGGTAAAAAGGGACAATTTCCTTCTTGCATGCATGTATGTCAGAGGCACGAGGCGATCGCGTTATGTCCGGTTTAGATTTCTGCGGTCTGAGGCCGAGTATTTTACCCGTGCGGATGTAGCCTACCTGAGCGGGCGCAGACAGCGGCACGTGTGGCACAGCCGCGACAGGATGAGGTTGCGCTTCTTCCACTTGTCGTAGTAGGGGATCTGGCGGATGGCGCGGTAGTACGTCTCCGAGTTCTGCGGGATGTAGCCGGGGTCGCGCCGGTTGGCCACCACCCAGCTCAGCCACATGATGGCGTTCCAGTACAGGAAGCAGTAGTGGGAGAGACGCAGCGTGTTCCACGTCAGGGGTATGCACTGTGGGAACGGTACAGTACAGGTGTGAACGCTAGAGATAGAGCTACTGTAATGGTCTTTGGTGAATACATACGGTGGGTACAACAGAGAAAGTGACTCCTAATAAGATACAGCTACCCTTATAAATGGAGGGACCTCTCATACACATATCCAAAGGGGATGGCTGGCTCTGCAGTCATATATATTTATATTATCGGCAGGCTAACGCGTTGTGTTGTGTGTTGGAGCCCTTTCGCGACCAACACCGCCAACAAACAGCATAGATACCATACGGTTAGGATTCTCCTTCCCTCTCTATGGGCCACCCGAATCTCTGTATGAAATGCGACAAGACAGCTGTCACTTTCTGCCGGTATCGTGTAAGGTGACACGGTCGTGTCGGCCCACTTCGGCTGCCTCGCAGCTTGCCACTACCATATATTAATTACCGATACGACGACGACGAAACGGTTTGTTTATATGTATAAACTATAAATATGTAATAGACTGTGTCTTACTCTTGTAATATATAGTTCTTATAATTAATTTTCAAGGCTTTTAAACAAATGACATCACTTGGTAAGTAGTTCCTCTAGCAGACAACTTTGTTGCTAGTTGATTAAAAAATGTTATGGTTTGAAGAATTCATTTCCCTGTCCACCTCACATTGTATTCTCTTACTTCAGTATTGGTACTTTATTAAAGTCGTTAAAAGCTAAGACTTATAAGGCCTTGTAATTATTGTATTGACAAAATATGGAGAAGTTTTAATTATGACATGTCGTAGAACATATGTTGCTGGACATCCTAGACATCTGTATCAGAGAGCTTGTTGGTGTACAAATAATCTTGTAAAGAATAGATCAAGCTAACTCACTCTAATTATATACATGGGGTACCCCCACAGCAGCACCGACACCAGGAAGAACAGCAGCGGGCCCTTGGAGTCGCCGGCGCCGCCGAACAGCAGCGCCCACAGCTCGGACAGCGGCGGCATGTAGTTGCCGCGCCGCCGCAGCTCCTTCTGCAGCAACTTCACGGCCTCCGCGTGCCGGTGGCTCTGCGCCAGCATCAGCGGCGTCTTGCCGTTCTTGTCGCGCGGCTCCAGCTCCGCCTTCACCTGGGGCACACTCCACTTGAGCACCAGCTGTGTGGTCACATCTCGATGAGGTCTTATTTAGAAGAGTCTTACGAATGGAAAGGGTCCACTTGACCTCATCGCAAGGCTCTTTGTGGTTATGAAGTTGAGACCAGGGACCATGTTCTGTGGGAATGTGATTTGTAAAAAGACGAGCGACGACGAGAAAAGGAAGAACATGTAAAGACGTAGCTGCAAGAACCACGACTGTCAGGGTCGATGACGACTTCTGTCTCTGGGGTCTGGTCTGGTGGCCTCAGAAAGGGGAGAGTGCTATAACGAGTGGGCACTATAACAATTTGTAGGGAGTCGAGAATTGCACGTTGGGGAACAGAGCCGGTGAGCAAACCGCCGTGCATCCTCTGTGATGCGCTCCGTATACGAAAGGGTAGGTATGAGCATGAGTGGTTGGTGTGTAAGTGCCCTCATTGCAAGATGTTACCTTCGTTAAACTTTTTATATACAGGCTGTCCAAGAAAACGGAACACCTGTTTTAACTTGGGGTTGGGTACGTTATTAGTATTCAAATAAAAAAGGAAGAACATAATATATCTAAAAATGAAAAACATACAACCTAAACAAAATTTACTATAACAGCGCTTCCCCTTAACACAAATGTAAACAGCTGATTCTTTGATTATATACACGTCTAGATACCGCATCAACCACCTGAAAACGCCGTAAAACGTCTCTACCATATCTAGTAGAGACGCTCTTCGCTTAAGTCAGTGTCATCTAGACCGTAACGCGATTCTGAGCTCTCAATAAAAAAAGAAATATGCCGGTTTGTTCTGTTCAACTGTGTCATAACCATGCAGGAAAACCTGATAACAAATAGAAGATCTTATTTCACCGGTTAGTTTTTAAATTTACGTAAGTATTGTTAAGAAAATACGAATATTAATTTCACAATTTACTAGTGGTACGGTGTTGTCACTAGAAAAGTAGGGTAATTTTCCAAAACTAAAGGGAAGTTTTTTTTAACATATAGCAGTGGAGTTTGCACACTACGTTATTCTACCCCACCTGCTAAGTACCGTAAGGACTTATGCTACAGGTACGAGACAACGGAAATATATTTTATAAATTTAAGAAGTTTTATATATTTAAGATTTTTATTACTGAAAAATACATTTATGACCAAGGTGAGATTCGAACCCGCGACCCCTGGCGCAATATATTCCGCTTATCCGAGCCCTGCACCACTGCGCCAGCCTGGTCGTCAGATATAAGACTTGATAAAGCACAAATCCTCGCTAAATAACACCCATTCCATCCAAGGATGATCCGTGAGGCCGTTTAAATGTGCAACATTCGCGTAAACTTAAGATGTCATTATAAGTATTGTTAGTGTATTTTATATTATGTAACACTGACTGTAAATAAATAAAACTGATTCATAAAGTATATTTGGAGTCTTATTATCAAGTAAAAAAATTCTAATACTTATATAGCGATCTATAAAACTAAAACTACCTTCAGAAATCCTCTCATTGATAATAATAATAAACTCTCTCTCATTGATAAAAAAAAAATAAAAAAAATCATAATTTATTTTTAACAAAATAATT
This sequence comes from Calycopis cecrops, assembly GCA_001625245.1. Lineage (NCBI taxonomy): Eukaryota > Metazoa > Arthropoda > Insecta > Lepidoptera > Lycaenidae > Calycopis > Calycopis cecrops. The sequence goes on from LUGF01050212.1 coordinate 209,734, forward strand.
AGCATACATTCTTTAAAAAAATCTATATAGACCATATTATATTCATATGTATATTCCTATTTTATTGTTTGCTGTTAGTTCCTCCTGATTTAGTAACAAAATTAAGGGTAATTTTTTATGCTGTTGGTATCCCTTTACACGCACACATTGACGGTTTTAAAACAATCTGTACATAACTGTCACTCACACATTGTGCGAAAAATGAGACGTTTTCTTTGCAATTTTTATTTGACATGCTCCATCTAGACGTGTATATAATCAAAGCAGCTGATTATTTAGTGAACTGACTTGTATCTACGCTTACATTGAACTCAATGTACGCGTTAAGGCAAAGTTACGTTGCAGTACGGTTAAGATGGTTTATGTTTTTTTTATTAAATATTTCATGCATAAAACAAGAAATAAAGCAACCGAACTAAGAACAAGCGGGCCGTTGGAGCTCTTTTCATGACTACCGACGCCCATATACGTCCGCTTAGAGGTTACATAGATGCGATCTTCTTCCTCCTGATGTTTTTCTTTTGTACGGAACTCAATTATATGTTAGATATAGTTTGAGGTTACCTTCTCGCACAGCAGGCGCACGCAGGTCAGGTTGCCGGACAGGCAGGCGAGGTGCAGCGGCGTGGAGCCGAAGTTGTCCGTGCAGTGCAGCGGCACGCCGGAGTAGATGAGCAACCGCACCAGCTCGGCGTGGCCCTTGTAGGCGGCCCAGTGCAGCGCCGAGTCGCCGTTGATGTCCGACAGGCGCGTCGCGGCGCCCATGCCGAGCAGGTACGCCGCCGTGGCCGTCTTGCCGTACATGCAGGCCGTCATCAGCGGCGTCAGACCTGGGGACACAACACCGGTACTACACGGGGACAACGTGGACAACGTGGACTAGTTCACTCGGGACTACACAGGCCAATAAACATCTGCACAACCGCAACGCAGATACGTTGCTTTCTTCCCTACTCTGCTATTTTTTAATTATATTACTGCCAACGTGGTAAGATCTCTACTCCTTAGTCCTTTCCATGTACAGGTTAGCATAGTAACAAGTGGTTATGGTGACTAAACTTGTGCTCATCTGCCCTGAGAAGACTCTCAACACTATGACTTGTCCTGATTGATATCAGAACTACCTTTAGTAAGATGTATGTAATGTAATGTACGTTGGAATGTACCTTTAAAATCTACCGCGTTGACAGCCACCCCCGCCTGTAGCAGCACCTGCACGACCGAGGCGTGCCCCTTCCTGCAGGCCCAGTGGATCGGCCGCGGTCCCTGTGAGACGACGAATGAGTAAATCGAGGAAACAGGAAGAATTCCTTTTATAGGATAAGGGGCAAACGAGCAGGTGATAGATTACTATCGCCGCCCATAGAAACCCTCAAAAGGAGGCATTGCTGGCGCGGTGCCGGCTCTAAAGAATACAACATTGTCATTAGTAGGTTAAGTTCTTTGTTGTTTGTTGTTGTTTCTTTGTCAGATATTGATTCAGATTTCAGCCAAATTGCGAGGTCTATCATTATAATGATTAACAGGTGTTTAATGAATCATTGCACGTACACACATTGATCATCATTTGACGCTTAGTTAATATTCATTAATATCATTCGTATGTGCGACACGTACAGAGCGACGTTAAACTCAGGGATAACGCATTGCAGCCGAAACGGCCGGTACCATCACATCGTTACCTCTCGATCATATAAAACCAGCGTAAAGTGATATTTAAGGTGTCGATTTCATGCTGTTTGTGAGAGTCTAATGGTACGAGGGTGCTAAATGAGGGCATAACCTTGTGCCCATATGTTTATAATTATCGCTAGATACCGTAAAGTTTGACTATTTTTTCATTGTATCTATAAAAAACATTCATAAAGAAACTCAGTTTTTGCTTGCGACACTACCGATCCTCATCTATATAATTTTCCACTTGAAGGAACTTGAATGGTCCTTCAAGCCGGATTGAAGAAGAGACGACCAGGCTCGCACAGTGGTACAGGGCATAAGCGGGTTCGCCCTGCCTTGATCATGGATGTCTATCTATGTATTATATATATTTGTATAATAAAAATCTTAAATAATTATATAAAACTAGCTGCGCCCCGCGGCTTCGCCCGCGTAAATTTCGATATCGTGGAAAATCATTCCATGGCATCCCTCAGGAACATTTTTTTCGGGATAAAAAGTATCCTATGTTATTCCTAATACCTCCAGGAATATGTGTACAAAGTTTCATAATGATCGGTCTAGTAGTTTTGGCGTGAAAGCGTAACAAACAAACTTACATTCGCATTTATAATATTAGTAGGGATTTCTGTTATCTAGTATCCG
>LUGF01050212.1:241077-251224 GCA_001625245.1 Calycopis cecrops
GCGCCCGGACCGCGTTGTAGTGTGACGTCACATCGTCACGGGCAGCCCGCGTCGCGCGGTACAACTTGTTTTACTTATAAATCAGAAACTAATTGAGATATCGAAACAATTTTTTCACTAGTATTTTTTATTTTTGACAAAGAATATGGAGAGCTATTTATCAAAAATAGGTAACACTCTCCATTGTAAGAATAATATCTAATATCTAAAGAAGTATCATCAAACCAATCGGGAGTTACGGAACTATATCGATCTAAACGCTTTTTATCCCGATCTATATAGCCACATAAAATCGTCATATTTCCGACGTTGTGGTTACCTTACAAATGTACTAGGATACAACTGGTTCAAGTGATTGGACATTCGCGTAAACTGTCGAAACATGAATCACGATCGCAGCGAACGAGCACAATGCGATAACAGATGTTTGTGGCAGATTCCACTCGCGCCACAGATAACCGCCAGGGCTTTGTTTAATTGATTTTTAACTGGATGTGTTTGTCAACTGAAATGTTATCATCTGTTATCAGTAGTGTATTTGCGAGTTAGTGAGAGCCAGTTATCTCTGCATCTATTTAGCGTTCTACTCGCGTCGATTAATGCTAAATATTTGGAGTTATATTTTGTTTTGTTGTTGAGAGTCATTTTGTATTTTTATTTGTTGTGTGTAAAACTGAAGAGAAAATATGCATTTTGCTCTTTAGCAGTCTACATACCGCCTACCGACTGATGAAGTAGAATAGCGACACTTCATACGTTCAAATCCACAAACTGTTTTTGCTGTAGAAGGGAAGACATGTGTTACTAGCTGCGTTTCTCCGGCGCGTCACATCCCACAGAATACACACGGAAAATTTCATGAAAATAGATTGAGCCGTTTTTGAAGTCGTGTAATAACAAAGTACAATGGATGTAGTTCGTTTTAGTTTTGTCGGTCGGCGCTCACATTAGATAAGACATTGACCTCAGCCGCCCCAAATATGTGCAGAGTAGGGGTTATCTGGGCACATCTATGCTGCAACACGCCCAATAAATAGAAAACCGCAGGCGCATGATGTGTACAGTACAGTACATGACACCTGGCGTGTCGTCCTGCTCATGCAAACGAGCTGAAACATTTGTGACGCGAAGACAGCGATAGAAATTAGCAGACCCAGTATTCGCAAGAGTACACATTACAGCTTGGTTACTTACATGAGCTCCCAAATAAAATTTCTTGCCAGACAGCACGGGCTGGTCTAAACCCGCACTTAAGCCCCACTTTTTAGTAGTTTAAATAGCTTATTATTACACCTTTAGTAAAACGAATTACGAACTTCTTTTATACTAGCTGTGCCCCGCGGTTTAACCCGTGTTTAAATTCTAAGAAATCATATAAACTTCAACACCCTATTTCACCCCCTTAGGGTTGAATTTCTAAAAATTGTAGTGCATGCCTACTTCATAACATCTATCCTCCTATATATATCCTGCATACCACAGCCGTCCAGTGGTTTGGGCTGTGCGTTGACAGATCACTACGTCAGTCACCTTTGAGTTTTATATAAGTATACAGAGAAGATATATAATATTTTGTATGGCGGGAGTTGAATAAAACATGTCTAAATCTTGAAACGGTGTTTAGAACCCCTGCTGCGCTCAGGCGCTAGCTTCACAGCGTCCAACACACAACTTAAGCGTATGAACTTAGGTCACGCGTATCGTAATGTACTATTATAGAATTTGAAAACAGACAAATGAAACTGTTAATTATTAATGTAGGTACGGCCCCTCCCCCCCCAAGATGCTGCTACCTTGGTGGGGGGACATGCGTGCCTCTATGATCACCAAAGCTATGTCGGACAGGGCTACCCATACCGGACAAGCTTAGGGGAGACCCATAGACTAATAGACCCCATTGCACGGTTCAATGTTGTAGTAGGGACTATCCAAAAGCAGCCGGACAGCCCCAAGGAAATGACTGGCCTTTTCACCGAGGCCAGCCTGTCGCTGGTGGGATCCTGTTGCTTGTAGATCCGGGGCCCTCTAATTATAGCGGCAGAAGGCACCCGCAGCGGTTTAGTCGGTAGGGACACTGTACCCGGTTGAGCCACCCGGGCTCCTGGGTAGCGTTCATATAGGTATTCCCCTGCGTTACCAAAAAAAGGTACCTCAGATATATACTCTACTTCTAGCCTAAAAGATCTATTGGAGAATTTCAAATATAATCTTAATTGTTTTATAGACAGTTGATAGTGAGCTGCGCAGCCCCATTGTCCGGACACAACTGTCTGCCTGTGTGTAGCCACAAGGTCGTCGTATCGGACGCACATGGCCACTACGTAGCTGATGTGATGTGGATTTATTCCGACAGTTATAACAATTACGTGCACGCCTCCCTCATCAACATTTTTGTAGGATATGCTTTATTACTCCCATTATTGCTTTTTATAGAAACTTCTCTATTATAATCTACTAGCTTATCTCCGCGGCTTCCTTAATGCCCTTCAATAAATATCAATGAACAGTACATTCAAATGGAATTACAATAGAATTCCAATATCTGCCACAATATTTGGGCCGGTGTGACCTAGGTACCTGCCTCTCGCACACTCGATATTGCAATGTGACTATTTCGCCGTCGCATCGCACGCGGTTTTTGAGTCGGTCGCTCATTGGAATTTGTGGATGTTTATGGGCGTCGGTAGTCACCATCATCATTTCGAAATAAAATATTTTTCTAAAAAAATATCAATGAACATATTTCACTGATTTACTGGGTAATAGCTTATCCCGTCTCTCTCTGTACACGACTATAATATGAGCAAGGCCGGTGCAGTAACTACACAACACACATGCCCTCTGAGGTCTGTGGCAATACATCACACGCGGGTCTCTTAGAACGTACAGAACCAATGAACTTATTGATTCTCATACGACCAGGGTCCCGTTTCCGACCCGTGACGTCGTGCGGACTTCCCACCCTATTATATTTGTTTATAAAATAACATGTACCACAGACACGCGTCCGGGGTTAAAACTTCGTCAAACACTCGATACAAATATGTTGTAGGTACTAATGTTATACAAGCGTACGTTTGTATACCTACATACAAATGTTTGACCAAGATTACGATGTTCAATGATGAACTAATTTTCCCGATATTTTAATTAATGTTTATATCCGCATAGATTTAACACGAGTGAAACCGCGAAGCACAGCTAGTTACAGTTACTCAATTATCAGAATTGTGCAGAAGCCACAAAAATACCGTAGCCATCAAACACAAAGTGTGAGTTACAAGAACACCCCAATTAATTGAACAGGAAATAAGGACGGCAGTAGTAGGGATTCAGAAAAGTTCTCGTTGTATTTATTTATTTATTTATTAGAAAACCAAAAGCGTTACAGTTTGTACATATATATGCTAATATATTTATATAATAAAGCCAATAATAGGTTTTCCTTACTATACATATTACTTGTGTTGCTATAGGACAAAATTACAAACTAGAGATAGAAAAAAAAAAGGAAGAATAACAAAAAACTAAAGACTAAAGTAAACTTAGATATTTGTCGACCTGCCTGAATATAATAATTACAAAAATGATGATACTAAAATTTATAATCTGTATGTTTCTGTAGAATGTATTATTACAGGAACAATTGAAATAATATCTATCTAACTTAAGAAAACATTAGGTGTTTTTAGTATCGGGATTCGTTAGTGTACCACAATAGTAAAACGCCTTAGCTAAGTTTGATGGTAATTAACTAATAAGGCGTTTGGCTTTTTCGTGACGTATCCATTTTTTGTGGTTGTTGATTTTTATGCCTTCCCTAAACCAAGCAGTGGCGTGCGCTCTGGCGGGGCCCCGTATAAAAATGGCTTGGGGGCCCTATGAGAAGTTTTTATTAAATTTCGCTTACGCACATTGGAGGCCCCCGTATAATTGATACAGCAGATACGGCCGTAGCTGCGCCCCTGAAACCAAACAAATCAAGGCTATGCCACGTGAGCGAGAGGTACCGGCCCACTTCAATGATGATATTGAGAAAGAATATGAATGTTACACCTCTGTCGGAGAACGACTGAGTGTGAGAATATTCCACGGACGGAAAACAACCGCGCGATAGTGAGACAATCAATTGTTTGTTGACAAATGTGACGATAAATCAGGACGCGGCCCGGGAGACGTCAGGCGCCGGTATATCGCGGGCTGGTTCGCGCTGGAACTGCCCGTGTTATCAGCGCCGTAGTGTCTGGGTCGTGTATCTGTGAGGCTGTCGAACCACTCGTAAATCGTATATGCTCTCATGTCTTAGAAATCAGTATAATCGAAAAACGGAAGGCCTCCGTAGAACGCCAACCTTCCCGATCTAGGGCAGCCCGCGTCTGTCCGCTGCCCGCTACCTTCTAGTCCCGTCGTCTGCTGCCGTTACTTCATGTTCCATTCATGTCTTGCTGGTTATAAGACTACCCACATTTACATTAGAGACTAATGCGTGTAATGATTCGACCGTTGCAAGTTTAGAAGCTGACAAGTCTGACCAGTGTGACCAGACTACGTGGCATACTCTTTATTCCGCAAGCAATGTTGTTTTAACAAGAAATAATAACTTTAATTTTTTTGTCAAAAAAAATATTTAAATATTATTTTACCATCACAATAATATTAATTTACTAACGGCCTTATGATATATAAAAGTCAAGTCAAAAGTTATTTTTGTTTTCCCTAGCCAAATGGCAAAAAACGGAACTCTTATAGATTCGTCATGTCTGTCTGTCCGTCCGTCTATTAACAAATAATATCTTAACTCTAACATTTCTAAGATAAGACATCCGCTTTATCGATCGCATATTAATAAGTTACCTATGACTGTAAGCTCAAATATGCATTGTCCATTAATTTTATCTTTCTATTTCCAGTTATGTTGGCGGTGGTGATCCCGAACCTGAGCTCCATAATATCCCTGGTGGGCGCGTTCAGCAGCTCGGCGCTGGCGCTGATCTTCCCCCCCATCATCGAGATCGTGACGTTCTGGCCGCAGGACCACACCGAGTGGCGCCTCTGGAAGAACGTAGTGATCATCATATTCGGCTTCACAGGTTTCGGGTTCGGTACTTACGCGAGCATAGAGAATATATACAACATGGCTTAAATTATATGTACCTGTGCTTTACGCAAAAGTTGGCTCATGGAGGTGGGAGGAGAAACGATGGCAGCGCATCTGTATAACGTGTATGCGGATGTCTATGAGCGTTGGTCGTCATGAAAATGTCTCCGGCTGCTCGTTTGCCCTTCTACACCATTAAAAAAAAAATATTGCTTAGCCAAAACAACCATGACAATAATTTTCAATAGACAAATTAATTATTATACATTTACTAACCTATAACTTGTTTATATATGTATCCTATGACATACTTGTATGTATGTTTTCGAATACGTTTTAATGTGTAAGAACATGTAGTATTAAATGAAAATAGAACAGATCTTGTCTATATTTAAATGTGTAATAATAGAAAATTCTGAACGACTATTTATTGTATTTTAGTAATTATCATCAATCGTATACATTTTTAAGTTTACTAATTTTAAGCTAAATTTAATATAAAAAAATTACTGGACATAAAAAATTTCACAGTAGAGCAAATGTAGCAGCGACGAAAAATGTTTTATAAAATAATAATGAAATGATAACCCTTGATATACGAATTCCTTAGTTATTCTTATACGCCGCTATTTTATTATTTAAAAATGACTTCAAAATTGAAATTAATTGGAATTTTACTGATTAAAGGAAACAGGACTTATATTGTAGCACAAGGTCTTTGAGTAAAAATAGTTCAACATAAGTTATAATATAGAATATTGTTAAGGAATGCATTTTTGTGCAAAATATATTTATTATCAAAAACTACAAATAGTTTGTTATAAATAATGACACAATATTTAAAAAGTACAGATTAAACACACTGTGTTGCCAACTGTTTTTCGTGTACCTGTTTCGTTAGATAAATTAATTAAACATGTAAATATTATTTAAATTGAGTTATTGAAAGTGTAACATACTGTATAGCATAATGGCTGTCAATATAAGAAACTGTTAATTTGTTATGTTTATAAACTATATATTCATTTGTTACACACTTAATTTAAATTTAGCAAACAAATATGACGAGAAGAAGCTTCGGTCATTTACCTGCGCTACACCAAAATAATATTCTATGTTGTATGCTGAAAGATGATGGAAAGATTAGGAAAATGGTTCTTAGCTGGAGACTAAAAAACTTTAGTAAAGTAAAAGTTGTTGTTTAGCCTCAAGTATGTTAAAATTATGTTAGGCTTAGCTATCCATTGTGTCGGTGTTATTTTAGTGTTAAAAACTACTTACATGCACACCAAGTAGGATATTTATTGTCTATGTATAAACGTTGATGTAATACTTATTCAATTTTACGCTAGATGTTATAAACAATATGTAAGTGTTACCATGTTAAAAAAATATTTCGAAAATTATATAACGCTTTAGCACAACAATATTTAAATCGTGTTTTGGTTGGAGTTTTGCTTCGATGTTTTATATATTGTTATCACTGCACCATAACGGGTATATTTAAGAACTAATTTAATTTCGATTGCTTAAATCTCGAAAGAATTTCAAAATTGATAAATTGTTTTTGACGCGTTTTGTTTGTACAAATAGAAGACTAGAGCTGTGATGATATGTTTATAGTTTTTGTTATGCACTTATCGTGTTATAATATATTTTAATATTATTTTGTATTTTAATTTTATTTACAGACACTTTATTATTGTTTTATATTATATTATATTATGTTGTTGGGATTTTTTTCTCCTCGTACGTGTTTGTCTATGTGCGTCTATCTAGTATTTAGTACAATTAGGTACTTTTACTGACTGGCCTATTTGACAATGGAATATGATGATAAATTAGGATCATAAATACATAGTAAATTATTGTTATGAAGATTGAATTCCATCTTAAGATATTTCTCGAACTTTTCCAACTATATTACAATTGACTACAACATGTTTTGATCCTTAAACGGATCAAGCTGCCTTAACAAAAATACAAATAACCACCAAAGATCAATGATGATTTGAGATTGGTAGACACTTGGCGCGTGTTTAGTATCAAATAAAAACTTGCACAATCCGGAGTCATTTTTTGTATACCAGTTGTTTTTAACTTTAACTTTTTTGCTTTACGTGTCCTTTTTACGACAGCTAAATATAAATAATATATATTTACATGTAAAGTATCATTGTGAATTGAATAAAATAAATGTTTATTCTTCCTTTTTTTATTAATTAATAAACGCCTACAATATTTTTTTCAAGAAGACTTCTGTAGAGGAGGATGGAGACAGAGATATTATGCAAATTAATATTGTTAATTAGCCCTAAATTTTGCCCCTAATAAGTCTCAACAACGTCGAATATTGTCACCTTAAATTTGAGGTAAGCTTAACTGTCAATGACTGATTGATTTCTGACTATAAAAGGTATACTCGAAACTCATGGCAAATGGGGAAATAAGATTTTGTCGTTTGCAATACTACGGTACGAGCGAAAATTAGATTAAACGATCTTGATACAGCTTAATTTTATTTTTTCTTTAAATTAAATTAATTCAAGTTAGTAAATTCTATATTATTTACTAACTTTATTCCTAACCAGATGTACATTTAAATTGTCGAGTTGATTTTTTCACTGTCTCCTGTTATACCAAGCGTGAAAAAATGGAACACCGCGTGATAGTTCACGCGGTGTTCCCACAAATACCATTCGCCGTATACTTGTGTTGGAAACCCCTATAAAGAAGTCACAATTTAGTACCTTAGAAAAATTAAAAACTTGGTCAATGGAAGTTATCATTCATTCCTTGGATGAAGGCAGGGGTTAAGTCGGTAAGGGCAACCCAGTTGCCGAGCCCGACACTACTCGGTTGAGCCACCCGGCTACCTATTGGGTATTGTGCGTAAAGGTTTTCCCTGCATTAATAAAAAGTTATCATTCAAATTTGAATTAATTGAAATTTTGCCTACGGGTTTTGCCTACGCGTTATTAAGATTAATTCTTAACATGAATTATACAATTTACTTGGCTGTCAGGACTCAGGAGCTAATTAATATCCACCAGTCACTAGATTGTGTTTTATTTGTTAATTACAGGCACTATAGCTAACAGGTATTGAAGTGTGACTAACTATAATTATCAATATTCACCCTACTTCAATGCACACCAAAATAGGGAGGCATAGTAATAGGGCGAAATGAAATTATCGTCCACATAAATGGAGACATATACGTAACCAATATAGATAGGCACAAATTATATTACCTACATCATATCATATGTTATGTCATTGTAACGACGGTAATGAAAATGAATAATTAAGTTTTACTTCAGTTATGTGGTACACAAATACCACAAACATATTCCTTATCCCGTTAGGGAACTGGTTTGATAATGTGTTGTTGTTTACTTTAAAACACATTTTATTACCAAGTACTGTAACGCTGCTTTGAAGTCGAATTGAGCAGCCACAACAGGAAAATTTGCGTAAAATTATAATAATGCCGTGTGTGGGTTGTGATAGTGTTTATATTTTATTAATTAGGTAAGTTATTGATACAAATAAATTTAATATTTAATTTTTAGAGATCTTGTACAGAATAGCGTACTTACATAATCGGACAATCCTACTAAGTTAAACGACATGAATTCAAATAAGAATTCATCTTTACAACAAATTTATCTTCAGCAAGTTTTTCCTTCGTTTATTTCTCTGCGTTGATTTTATTATAATTTTTTTTGATTAGAGCGGATCATTGTGAGTACAAAATATTTTAAAGATGTTTGAGTTGTGATTTTCCTTTAAAATAGACGTGAAAAAACAATCTTGACATTTGACGGTGACAGATTTAATATTTTGACAAATGACAACGAAAAGAAAATAAAGATTGGGAATGTCTTGTATTTTTCGAAAAATGAGAATTAAATTATTATAGTTTTAATCTGAAGAACTCAATTACAGTTTCGGTAAGTACTAAATAATTTCTAAAAAAATATTATTACATATCTAGTATTATTCAATTGCTTCTCTATTTAGAAACAAATTATTGGTGATACTTTTTTATTACGTTACATTTTAGAAATGGGTAATGCTGGCAGTAACCAACCAAAGGATTGGCATAAGGACCACACGAGTAAACAGCCAGACTTAGGTCCATCCTCGCCTGCGAAGGAAGGTGAGGCGTTTACTTTTGACAAGAAAAAGGACGACGATCGCGGCGGTCGCGACGACGACAATAACATCGAAGACGGCGCTCCATATTACACCAAAGCCGTCCCTGAACACGAGGCGCAAGACAATGTCATGCGTGAAAGGTCGAATACGTTAACGGATAGTAACAAAAACTGTGATAGTATTGATATTAAAGTGTTGCCTACTGTATTTAAATGGGAAGGAGGCGGGAAACAGGTGAGTACACACTACATATACCTACTTTACTGTCTATTGTTAAAACTGTAACTATGGTACTCTTTGCTATTGATACTGGCCAACTGAGCAAGATAAACTTTAGTGCGCTAGTGTGATACAATTGCACTTCTGTATTTGCTCATGTTTGTATTATGATTCCTGACCAAACCTGACCAGAGAAAAGTAATACATATGTCTGACATTCTAATATGCTTTCCATGGCACAACTCATTTGTCGTTTGTAATTATGGCTTATTAAGTTATGGTATTACAAACATTAGACAGTATAAGGATCTCTCACATTGAATGCCACTTATGACATAATGTAGGTTAATTTTGTTGTCACACCAAATTCAAGATACATTGTAGAACTTCTATGGCATGTACAAAGTAAATTACAGTTTACAACATTTTACAACAAATTATGAAAAGTCGTAGAACAATTTTTTTTTGTTAGAGATGCTGGCTATCTATGTATAACTGTATAGGAACCGTTCAAGTATTACGTGAGCACTTTTGGGGGACGGAGGGGTCAGCTTTGCTTATTTTGGATGACATTGGGAGTAGGGGAGCTTAGATGATGATTACATCATTGGTAGTTATTTATTTGCTTACGCGAATAGCAAGCCTCACATTGTCTTTGCTTCAAAA
>LUGF01050212.1:251814-263120 GCA_001625245.1 Calycopis cecrops
CACTTATGACATAATGTAGGTTAATTTTGTTGTCACACCAAATTCAAGATACATTGTAAAACTTCTATGGCATGTACAAAGTAAATTACAGTTTACAACATTTTACAACAAAGTCGTAGTTTATGAAAAGTCGTAGAACAATTTTTTTTGTTAGAGATGCTGGCTATCTATGTATAACTGTATAGGAACCGTTCAAGTATTACGTGAGCACTTTTGGGGGACGGAGGGGTCAGTGCTTTGCTTATTTTGGATGACATTGGGAGTAGGGGAGCTTAGATGATGATTACATCATTGGTAGTTATTTATTTGCTTACGCGAATAGCAAGCCTCACATTGTCTTTGCTTCAAAACTAAACACATTTTCGAGGATTCCCGCAAATAAATAATAATGCATATGTTTAGGCACTCTTTATAACCGAGTAGGGGAATTACTGTGCCTTATTCATTTGTCTAAATTATCTCTGCTAGTTTGTTTCGTTTGGATACTATAGTGAGTAGACATGCTGCTGAGAATGATGCTGCTCTGCTTGATGAGAATGATGTAGTCATTCCAAAATTGTATGAAAGTGAGCTGACTCAGAGCAGCAATCCAATGTTATTGAAAACTTAGAATCATGGATTCGGGTTTCATGGACTGAATACTGTTAATTTGAATTAAATATGTGTACCTAAAATTTTACTATATTGAATACCATATCAGTAAAATCTAATCTCTTTCCTAAAACTATTTTCTTATTTTTTTCAATTATAATTATAAAATTAAAAAAACAATACTTATTGAAAAATGTTTACATAAGCATGAGGGGAGGAGGTAAGAGTTTTGCTTACTTTTGCTGACAAGGAGCGGGCTTATGGGGTGGGGATAAATAATTGTAATAAATCTGCTTACTTAATACTCGAACGACCCCATATGTACAATGTATGAGACTGAAGGACGATTTCATGTGTTTTCTAATACAGTGTATGAAGACTTGGCCCACTCGATTCCTTATCATGAGGACAAGAAATTTAAACAAGTAAACATCCACTTAAAAACATAACCTTATTAATATAGTACAATATTTTTCAAGGTATTCATTAGTGGAACCTTCACTGATTGGAAAACAATACCAATGGTGAAGTCTCACGGCGACTTTGTGACCATAATTGATCTGCCGGAAGGAGAACATCAGTACAAATATTTTGTGGACGGAGAGTGGAGGCACGATCCCACTGTTGTAAGTTTGTTCTTATTCTCTTGTATGTTGTTTAGAACCTCAAGTGTAGTTAACAGTGTATTTGTTAGCTTTGTATTCAAGTAATGAAGCAATAACAAGTATATTAAAAGCAGTATTAGTACCTGCACTGATCTATCTACCTTTACAGTCCACCACAGGTGGCAAGCAAATATTTTTATCCCTGTGAAAGATAAAATTCGCAACACAAATTACCTTACTTTTTATCCACCACCTGTATCAGGTGGAGGGTAATAATTTTTTGATGTATGTAGTAGTAGTATTCCTATATTGCATTAGGCAGAACAGCTTGATTTATCTTGATAATCCAAGTGACAGTGGGGATACTAAAATACATTTTATCACACTGGTTTTTGCTCTCTGATTTAATGCCATTAAATTAAAGAAGTCCCGAGTTATAGACACACAAGGCATTGCCCACAACCAATTGAAATTACTAACTTAGATGACAGAATTGAGAAGAAAAAATAAAATACTTCTTATCAGACTCAGTGTTTCAAGAAATAAATAATGTGAACAAAGTGTGTGCCTGGTGAGCCCGTTGGCATGCACGGCTACAGTCAAGCATTCATATGCTAGGTTAAATGTTGAAAGTTATGTTATGTTTTGCAACAACAATAAATGTATTAGATACATAATTACATACTTAGTTTTGTTTGTTTGTCTGTGTCTGTAACAACCTATTTTAATTTTGAAATGAATCTGGTCCTTATAAAATACATTTCCTGCAGTATTTACAATAGAAATAAAATTATTATTTAATTTTAGAAAGTTATTGATAATGGAATGGGTTCCAAGAATAATCTAGTAACTGTAAAAATGTCCGATTTTGAAGTATTTCAAGCTCTCGCCAAAGACAGTGAAGGAATCCAAAGTGGTGCACAAACGGAATACTCCCAGGTAATATTAACTACATACAAGGTTGATAAAAGCGAAAGGCATTAAATAAACCACATATTAAGTGTATCATTTCCAGGCTACACATCAAAAATTAGATCAATCGGAGCAACAGTTTAGCCACAGGATTTTTTTTAAGTTTTTTCTCACATCATACACGCTGTACGCCAGTTTATCGTCGTCGATGAGCGGCCGGGGTCATTCACCCCGTGCGAGTTTGTACGCACCGGTACAAAGCATGATTAGGTTTTTTCGCTTTTATCTTGTTTGAAAAAAGTATTTTCGCATACATGTCGTAAACTTTTTTTTAATAGTTTCGGATTGACTGTAGGCACTTACAGTATATGTGATTTAGTTTATTGCCTCTCGCTTTTATCAACCTTGTAAATAATTCAACTATTTGTATGTTATATAAAGTGTACATGTTAGCAATAATTATTGGAAGTCTATAAGAAAAAAAGTGTTCTAAGTGGGTACTATTGACGTAGCCAGCTCTTTAAACTGTACATCTACAGTCGTGTCGTAGATATTGTATTGTATATGTACACAAATAGTTGATTATTTCTTGCAAAAAATTTGGAATGGACAAGGTATTGTATTATGGTGATTCTATAAAAAATCTTACATAATTTCTTCAAATGTATGCTTGTAAGAGTTCGTTCAGAATAGGAATCAGTGAACCACTTATGTAACATCCCATTAGATGGCGCTGAATGGCCAAAATATTTTTTAACTTGATTGTTTTTCCGTGTTAACATATTGTGTATGTTTCTTTTAATACCTACACTAATCGCGTATCATACAAGAACACATTCACAACCTTCAAGTTTCTTTTGTTTTTTAATAAGTTTCGCGCCAAATTTGAAATAAGAATGGATTTTAGATGCGTACTACGTACGTAATTAGTTTTTAAGAAAAAAAAGATGTCCTATTCAGCCTTAAAGTGAAAAACCTATCAAAGCGACAAAGTATTAGAAAGCAAATATGTATAATAATAATTGACGTTAGCGAGTCGGCACACACAGCTGTGTAATGTGAAAAGTTATTGCCGCTCTCAGTGGGCTTGTTGCGGATGTCAACAGCGCAGATAGGCACAGCTGTACTGACGTGCCAACTGTACTGTACAGCTTGTTTAGCTTCTAATGACGTGTTAGCTGTTTAATCTATTTATTGACTAGCTGTACCCGGCGCGCGTTGCTACGCCAAAGATTCCTTACCCATTAAAAATACATCATCACACTGATTTTCATGACAATCTGTTGAACGAGGCAAAAGTTGCTCACCTGGAGCGCCACCTGGTGGCGAGTGGCATCAATGAGCATATCATATTCATTTCCTCTGTGTAAAAATTAGAGATGTTCCGACTAGACTAGGCGACTAGTCGTCCACTTTAGGCAACTATTCGGCAAAGACCGCCGACTATCAGGCGTCTTATATTTTAGGTATTTCTTCATAAAATGTATGCAGATTAAATTACATTGAACAAAAAGTTGATTCTTTAATAATTTCCATAATTAGGTACCTGACAGAGTAGATCATCCATAACTTACGTCACACTTCAACATTTAGTTAACATAAATCTGAACTGAAAAGTACACAAAAGACTAAACGCGGTTAAAAGTGTTGCCATTTTATACAATTTTATTCTCATGTTTTTACTAATGATAAAATTTCATAAGTTTATGTAACTCCAAAGATAACATTGGTTTACAAATTTTGTTATTTTTACATACATTTGAGGAAATCACTATTAAATTGTTTTAAGCTTTCACGATTTGTATTCATATTTATGTACTGTAAAAGGAACTTAATCGCGTTATAAAATCGAAGTACAGGATCCGCCAGCGTTACCTGACATGTTCGACTTGCGCAGTAACAAGTTACAACATGTCGTAGATTGTTGATTAGAGTGTCACTGTGTTCAATATAAATGAAGGTTTAGTTACAATGGAGACTTGGACCTCGCAGCATCGAGCTTTTGTCGTGGAGACGTTTTTAAAAAATGGTGATTCTGTGACTGTTACTCAAAGAAAGTTTCGTACTCACTTTCGCATCAGCCCCCGTGGGAAAGTTCCTACTCGCAATACCATTCTGAATTGGATTCAGAATTTTCGTGAGATCGGTTCTGCTTTAAAAAAGAAGCCAGGAGGTAGTACCTACAAGAAATGTTAGAACACCTGGAAACGTTCAGGCAGTACGTCTTGCAATACAGAAAAGTCCACGCCGATCTGTCAAACAACACTCTCAGGCTCTTGGGTTGTCAAACACCTCTGTTCTTTTCACACTTTCATCCCTATAAAATTGCTGTTGTACAGATGCTCAAACCGCAGGATATCATGCGAAGGATTCTTTTCTCGAACAAGGTGAGGGAGATTCAATTTCAATTTCAATTTATTCATTTGTAAACAGAGATTTTGGACGAAGACCCAGGCATTACGCTCCTTATGTCCGATGAAGCTCATTTTCATCTGAATGGGGCAGTAAACAAACAAAACTGTCGGTATTGGGCACAGAATAATCCTAAAGAGCTGCACCAACAACCGTTGCACTCTGATAAGGTTACAGTGTGGGCTGCAGTGGCGAAATTTGGTGTAATAGGCCCCTATTTTTTTGAAGAAGCTGGAAGAGCAGTCACTGTAAACTCTGAGCGCTATCAGACTATGTTGCGTGAATATCTCGTCCCGGAATTGCGTCGCCGCCGCCTGAGTCGTTGTCAGATTTACTTTCAACAAGATGGAGCGACTTGTCACACTTCCAATGATTCCATCGCCGAAGTAAGAAGGTTATTTCCCGGAAAAGTCATATCAAAGAGAGGAGACATTGACTGGCCTCCCTGCTCGCCCGATGTCACCCCATGCGAATATTTTCTATGGGGATACCTCAAGAACAAGGTGTACATCCATAAGCCAAGCACTCTGGTTGAGTTGAAAGATAAGATTAGACAAGAAATTCGTTCTATACCCCGAAACATGCTGGAGAAGGTGATGACAAATTTTGCACACAGAGTAAATGAATGTATCGAAAACGAGGGTCGGCATTTGACTAACGTTGTTTTCCATAAGTGAAACATAATACCAACAAAACATCAAACATTGTAAACCTTACTTTATTGTCTTCATATTAAAATACATATATCATAAAATACATATTATCATACCTCAGAAATAGCATGTGTACCATTATTTCTAAATCCATCAGGTAACGCTGGCGGACCCTGTATTTACCTCGACTCTCAACGTTTTGACTGTAATGCATCGGCCGTGGTCACGAGTAGACTTCACGAGGAGAGTCTACTCGTGACCACGGCCGTTGCATTACGGCCGAAACGTCGAGAGTCGAGGTAAATACTTCGATTTTATAACGCGATTAAGTCCCTTTTACAGTATATAAATATGAAACCACTAAGTATTATCAAACATTTTTAGACAGTCAATCTAAAATTCGATGTTCAAATTGGGCTATCGCGTCATGTTTTCAGGAACTTTTTACTTACGCTTTGACATGTTTTTTTTTTCCATGGTGTCTGAAAGTTATAGAAAATTCAAGTACTAAAATTTTGCAATTTGATTTGTATCATTATTGTAAATATTTCTGGAGTCTAGAAAATTCCACTTTCTGGAGTTTTTTCTCTTGCTTAAATACTTAAAAACTGTTTTCATACGTAAAATGAAACGGGTTTATTACCGTTTCATTTTAAGTATGAAAACCGTGTAAACTAATGTAATTATAAACCTACTAGACTAGAAAAATATGTATGTGAAGAATGATCGGTTTGGCCGATTAGTCGGCGAGTATTTCACAACCGAATAGTCGACTAGTCGGCCAAAGTAATGGTCGGCACATCTCTAGTAAAAATACATGGTCATAATAATTTTTATGTCAATCGGTTGAACATTCAGTTCATCAATGACATACAGACAAACAATCGTTTTTATATATAAAGATTAAGTTCACTTACACACTGTTCAGTGTGTGACGGATCCGGATAGAATAAATCTTCGCTGAAGTTTTCAACGAATGTTTTTATAGCATAGGAACAAGCAATCGAATCGAATCGATCTCCACGGTCTACGGCCATAACCATCTACACGAGTGTCGCGAGTCCTCCGCCTCAGCAGGCTTCGAGAAACACTGTTCAATTAGGTTGCCAGGCAGCACAAGGTCTACCAACTGCAAGACGTACTGTAGAGGGCAGCGCTGGATGAAACTGGCGAGGCCCGGGGCTCGGATAGCTCGGTGTTGAGCAGGCGCCCCTTTTTTGGATGAAAAATAATGTTAAGACCCTAAGGGGCCCATGGCTGCAGCCCTCTTGGATCCGGTGCTGATAGAGCGTGGTACGTGAGTGGTGAGATGTAACCCTGTCTACTGTCCCCCGCAGGAGATCCCGCAGTCCAAGCCGTGGGAGAAGGTGTCGGGGCCGCCCATCCTGCCGCCGCATCTGCTGCAGGTCATCCTCAACAAGGACACGCCGCTGTCGGTGAGTCTCTCTCTACACCATCCTAGAGTGTAACTCTTGTGACACCAGTGTTGATAGATGATGCCTAAGTTACGGACATCTCCAGTCCTTCAGCCCCCAGTCTCGCTGGCTGGCTTATTATAATTACCAAATCAATGTAAGTCCCACGAGACGAGGTAGTCCATCTCTCTTTGTACCTACTACCTACTGCTATACTCACTAATACAGCTATTACGTTCACGTTCGTCGTATTTGTACTAAAAAGTAAATGTAGCAGTTGGCGCCATTTACTACCGACGCGCGACGCCTGGAGACACCGGGATACCGTGTTGCGCTTCCTACGTCGTCACCTCCAAGTGTCCGAAAAATCACAAACCAGACAAAACGTGTAGCTGTCACTTCACGGCGCCATCACTTCTGCGTGACGGTCTAGTTCGGTTGGTAGGTAGCGTGACCTCGAAATAAGAATTTCTATCCTTCTGGGTGATATTGAAGACATATATGCTGTTTAGAGCACGCGTCAGCGTTCAGTATCTGTTAGAGTATCGACATAACATAATTTTACAGTGCACAAGAGTGGATACATGTGCCTACACTGTTACCTCAATCTCCTAGTCCGCCAACTCGTAATATTTATTCCTATCCTAACGCCGCTGAAGAAGCTGTCACTTGATAAACACATGTGTGTGGCAGTGTGAGCCGACGCTGCTCCCGGAGCCGAACCACGTGATGCTGAACCACCTGTACGCGCTGTCCATCAAGGACGGGGTGATGGTGCTGTCCGCCACGCACCGCTACCGCAAGAAGTACGTCACCACGCTGCTCTACAAGCCGATATAGCGTGCGGCGTGCGTGCGCGTCCGCAGGTGCGGCTGCGTGCGTGCGGGCGCGTCCGCAGGTGCGTCTGCGTGCGTGCGAGCGGCACCCGCAGGTACGGCTGCGTGCGGGGGCACTCGGGGCGCCGAGCTGCGAGGAACACCGTGTTGCTAAATAGTTGCTAACCTTTTAAATTATGTCGTTATTTACACCAAGATTTTATTTGTTACCTTGTTATACACGACATATTTTATAATCTTAAATAAAAAATATGCTTGGCTTACAGACATCATGAAACAACGCACAGAACGAATAATATTAAGACAATACAATTATTATAAAATTTTTAGTCTTATAAATAAATTGTAGGATTTGTTGAACCTGCTTAAAAGTACATCTGCTGATCAAAAATATCAATTGAAGATATAAATAAGATTTCTATTCTTTTCCCATAATTTATATATCATGTACAATTATATTAATAAATATCGGAAATTATATAAAAATCTTTTTTATCTCTTCCAGTGATAACGTGTACAAGTGACTACAATACTTCATCATAAAACACTAAATTATCTATTTCATTGTGTCAGAGATATTTTGGATAATAGATTTTTACTTGAATTATATATATGCATAATCATTTGAAAGGGCCCCAAGAGTGTGCCCCGTGGTAGTAGTGTGTAAGATATAATTGGTCCTTTAACTTATTGGTAAGTAGTGTGGAGCTGTGCAATAACGAGGCCATGTAGATTGATACCTAGTGATAGTTCCGAGTGTTGCCTTATCTCAGCGGCGTGAGCGGCCTCGCGGGGCCCCGTGCCGTAACCAGCCGCCCGAGCTTATTTAGGGATGCCCTAAAATTGTTTGCGACATCTGGGCATTTCTGAAGGGCCAGATTATCCTTAAGGTAGTCTAGGGGCCCCATTTCTGACGTGGCGCTAGATTAAATTGTATAGTTCGATGACAGTATTATAAGTTAATTGCGTACGGGCCCGACATGATCTATGGGCACCGTTGGCCCTGGTTACGGCCCACGAGGCCCCAGCGCGGGACCGCGCCGCTGTATCTCCGTCGCCTGTCAGTGGCGACGTCTGCGTGTACATATTTGTGTATTGTGGTAAATGCTCATCTGATTATGTTAATAAACTTTATTGAACTATTCTTGTTTTTATATTGGGCCAACAATTCATCCACCGGCTGTTTTGTATCTTATGTTATATAGATAAAAGGCCACCAGTCAGTAGAGTCCGTCTGTGGTACTCATGTCGTGGGTTTGATGGTTCCAGATGCCTCGGGAAACTGGTTTTCAGTTGCTTCTGAAACCTGCACGACAAATTAAAAATGAATATGGCACATGAAGTAACGAAACTGTACTGTAGTAGTGCATATAGGCTGTGCGTGGGTGGCCACGGGCTGCGGCCCAATAACCTCGTCGCTTTGTAACGAGGAAACGTGAGCTCTGCAGTGGCATGATGACGTAGGTGGGTGTACTTTGTGACTGGTTGGTGTTTGATATTTGAACGGAAAACCATACCTACATAGATATACCTACACCATACATCCAAATTATTTTATATGAGTGGCCTTGTGAGCGCATGTCACCGACAGGCGCATAAATAGACTGACATGATGTCAGTCTATTTATGTTGCCAGAAGGCATTGCAGTTGGCACCCGAGTTATGTCTGCGCGACCGGGGAGGTGCTCCTCGTCCACACACGCAAGTTTCGTGGTGCCATTCGAAGCGGACAAGCGAAGGATGAAAGTTATGTGAAAATCTATGGTATGTTGGAAGCGGACGAGGGAAGATCAAAGGTTATGTGAAAGTCAATGTGCGTCGGTAGTTGAATTAAATCTCGAACTACACGTTTAAACGTTTAAATATAAACAAAACACACACACAAACAAGTTTACTATTGAGTAAGCTAAAGTACAAGAAAAAGTTGCTTTTGTGCCAATAGAAAGTGGCGGAGCGACGAATTAGTTCCGGCGCACTCGTCTATACTGCGGACGAGGCGCCGCGACCGACGAGGGACGGAGCGAGCAGCAGGAGCGGCGCCACTCGCCAGATAAAGCTCTGCTGGGGATCCGAGACCTTGAACTCGAAAAGGGGTCGAAAGTGTGGCAGATGTACCTCCTTCATTGATGCGCCTTAGCGCCGTCAAGAGATTAGAAACATCAAAGAGAGTTTATTCATACCAAAGATCGGCATCACAACTTCAAGTAGCCTCTTTCGTCTGGCTGGATGCTGTTGATGAAATTACTAATTTACGGCTTGAATTTTATGATAATTTTCTAATCAGCAACAACAATTTTACTATTGAGCAACAGTAAAATTGTTGAGTTTCCAGCAACGAGTCTTAATTTGATGACGTAACAATATTAAATTGAAAATACAATAACATACTTAAATATCAACGGAGCATGTCGCGGTTTATTTGTGTGCTTCACCATATCTACCTAGTATTATTGTAATGAGCAAGTTTCGAATAATAATAATAATAACGTGGTCCTAGCCGATTTCGGCTACGGCGGATGTCTATATAACGGGCTTTGGGCCACCACTCATTCCCACCGCTGCTACTCCTGTGTCGCCAGGATCGACAGCGGCAACCACACTTGACCCTTTGATATGATCGCAGGGAGCCCGAGGGAAAAGCTAAATCTGTCTTGGGATCCGCAACGAATTTAATCAGAAGAAAGTAGGAGTAGGAAGTAATTGCAATTTCCCTCCCTAATCGAAGCGGGAGACAGTACAAGATTGCAGTGACTTAAATAAGCCAAGAAGGAGAGAGAGCAGCCAGGTGAAGCCCGGCTACTATACACCACGGAAATATAAATTGATATGGATACTTTGTTGTTATCAGGGGTATTATTATGATTGAATTATATATTTATTTGCTGCCAGTAATATTTATGCCAAAATTGTTTGAACGCACGAAAGTTAATAACTAAATTGACCCTCGTGGTCAATTTAGGGAACTTTCGTGTCGCTATAATAAACTACACCGGTAACAATAAGAATGTTATCAAGGATTACATTTCTCTCAGCTTGCCAAAGACTACACTCCCATAGGATGTGATGTGCGGTTTGTTCACGTTCGTCGCCTTCTATAGAGCAATCACAGAGGGGCGACGGTACCAGTTTAAAACTAAAGAGTTTGCTTTTAAAATTGCCGTGGCTAGTAGTTAGAAACTGAGAAACGTAATGATCAACTTCGAGCCAGGGTTTAGCTAATCGTTCTCGCACGCATGGAAAAAAGTTATATAGGTGACGTCCTTTAGTTGTATTAGACCAACGATCTTGCCATTCATTAATTAAGTTATGGGGGGGTTACATCTATTGGATTAAATAGTTTTGTTATCTTCTGTCTGTCTTGGGGTCCTAAAAAGTTTGGGTGAGAGAGGTTTTTCGAGTTATAGTACATAGCTGCTCGACGTTGAATTTCAAGATCAACCGGTAAAACTCCGGCAAGAACCGGTAAGGCCTCCGTGCTGACGGTGCAGTAAGCTTTACATAAAAATATTAATGCCAGTGGCTTTGTAATACTTTACGTCGGGCTACGCCTATAGTAGCCCTGTCTGCCCACACTGGAGATCCGTAGCATATGGTTCCTAGATGAGTAGCATGTGTATGCTGTCTACATAGACGAGCTATCTGCTCACGAGTTATTATAGTGCACTAGTGTGCGCGCAAACACAAGTGCCCTGTCTGTTCCCTCATTTTCATATTCCGATGGGACGGCAGTCACGGGGGTGTACCGTGTAGCACCGCCAACTTCCTGACTCCGGACTGTTATTACAAATTGAAAAATCCCAACAACGCTTTTTGGCTCGACCCGGGATACGAACCCTCACCGTTACCTAGCCATTACTAATCATTGTTAACATTTGAGTTTCT
>LUGF01050217.1:19657-34656 GCA_001625245.1 Calycopis cecrops
AATCCGTCCAGTAGTTTCGGAGATTAGTCCGTACAAACAATAGAACTAAATTGTTGAAAACAATAACGTTTTATTGTTAACTTCACGTGTATGTAGGTACGTCACTCAACCTTCCAAAGTTAACCTTCAATATGTCATTACTATTCCGGGCGGCGAAACGAACTCCCAGAAAGAATTGTTATTGGATACATAATAAAAATATTGACAATACCTTCAGTAATACTTTGTCCCTAATTTTTTTTTGAATATACCTACTCTTTACCGATTTACACTAGGTATACTTTAAATGTACTAATATATTTATATGTTACTGCAAAAAGAAATATCTATACATATAAAACTCAAACGTGACATAGCCATCTATCAACGCACAGCCCAAACCACTGGACGGATCAAGCTGAAATTTGGCATCTAGGTAGATGTTACGACGTAGGCATCCGCTAAGAAAGGATTTTTAGAAATTCAACCCCTAAGGTGGTGAAATAGAGTGTTGAAGTTTATATGGATTTCTTAGAAATTAACGGCACAGCTAGTTCTCTAATAATTCTTTACCCCTTTTTGTAGACTTACTATAAGTATACTTAATATTTATACGAACCCAAACCTACTTAAACCATAAAAAGCAAAATTAATTGAACTCACTGACATTTCGTAGTAGATTATCTTTATTTTTCATCCGTTTCTGTACTATACTTAGAACATTGATGAATGATCAATTGATCACACATAACTTCTATAGACCTTTATGATTGAGGAAAAACGTCTTGTGAATGTTTTAAGGCTAACTACCACATAAAACATGCTAAGCCCGCTACTTACCCATCCATCCCATCTTATGGCATAGATTCAAACTTAACCACTGTAATTTACTAATCAAAATTTTATATTACAGAACATGTTAGAAGTCATTGTTAAAAAACAATAATGTACGTATCTGATGCGAATCAGTTTTGAAAATATACCCGTTTAGTACGCAGGTACACTTAATAATAATGAGAATTCTGTTCCCGATAATATACCATAAATGATGTTCATACATAAAATGCGATTTTTTACCATGATAATAAATTATATGCACTATCTTATAAATAATTTTGAGTCGATTAAAATAATATTTAATATGTATCCATATAGTTTTAAAGTGTATACGCCAAGTCGTCACATAGCACGATGTATGTAACATAATTAAATGTATAGATTTACAGTAACTATACGCCCTTAATGTACAACAATATACTTTTCCTATAAAATAATAAATAATGACCTGAATGAAACCTTTGATACAAAATTTGACCACAACATCATATATTTTAACTTATTAGACAATTTATAAAATTTACTTATACATTATTATGCTTAAACTTTACTTAAACTAATATTATGTGCGCACGGTAAATTGAGCAGTATGCATACACTGCGCCATGCATATACGTGTGATATTCGAAAGACAACTAGCGAACTTACGTGCGTGTAATGAATAATCTCCCAAAATGCATTCAGGTGACACATTCAAATAAAGTATTGTGGTCTTGCTTCCGGTTCCCAAACTGTTCATTACACTTACACTAATTAAAGCTTTTAATATAAAACTAATATTTTTTATCAAAACTTAAACAAATACAATTAATTAAAATTTAAAAAACAAAATTTTAGTTTTAATAAATCCTTCACGTTTTTTTATAAAAAATATTGGCGAAGTGTCGGTTTCCGCCATAATCATACAATGCTTCACCCGTATGTATTGGTACTTTTTTCTTTAGCCAAAACTGAATTTGTAAGGTGTTCATTAACATAAATATTGTCGTTACTGTCAATACCTAAAATAGAAAGATTGAGCCGCTGTTTAAATCCGTGCGACAGAGCAACTTGTTCCTCTTTTACGTAGCGGCTATGGAACGCTATGATAATTAATTGGTTTTTCAGCATTTGGTACTCTGCACTCTGGTTGAAATGCGTGCTATATAATTTATATCCTCTCTTCGAATTGAGAAATTGCAGGTTTCACCTATCTTCTGAACTATTTCATACAAATTTTCATTTCTTTTCTGGGGAATCCCTTAATTTCTATATTATTTGCTCTTGCCCACCGGTCTCTATCACTCAGTTCCTGTTTAAAATTACTAATTTCTGCCTGGAGTGAAGGGATTTCGGTCACAATTTTTTCAACTTGATTTATTCGCGCATCCATCTCCTGTACTTTACCAGTGACATCACCAATGAGTTGATGCGCCATTTCGAGTGAATCTTTAATACTGCTAAGCTCAGTTTTGATTAACTTGATGTCTTCCTGTATTGATCTTAAAGGCAGTAACAGCAACACAATTTTATTTAGTTGGTCCTGTATGTTGTCTAGTGATATTAGGGGTTTTGAAGGTGCAGAGGGGGATAAGTTAGATTTGCATTGAACGCATCGCTAAGATAGTTACCTCTCTCCTAGTCTGCGGTAACCAGCTTCGCATGTTGCAATTAGAAAATATGCAATACAGGTGAAATCACACGGCACAGTTAGTCAAAAATACTTTGTGACGTGTGACGGTTAGTAACTGCCAACAAGTCTGATGGCAAGTTAAAGGTTCGGAGATGTCTTTATCATCGCAGGATATGTAAATATTGGCATGAGGCGCCACTGGGTTACTAATTCCATATGTCCCTCACACCATTCTTATTTGGAATCTTTCTCAAACCGCACATAACTCAACAATGTTACCGCTACTCCAAAATGCTCTTATGCTCGTGTCGCAATAGACAACAACAGATCACAAAGTTAGTAAGATGTTGAATTATTTTTACTGCCACAACGCATACAATTTTATGCCTACCTAAATATCACATACAGGGTTAGTTTTTGGTCACCGGCCATATTTAAAAATAAGGAAATAAAAATCATTTCAAGGGTGTGTTTAATTTTATCGTCTTATTTGTAATATTTTGTTTAATAAACATCGATTTGAAACGGTCCGTAAATATACCTAAGCGCATTAGCACCCGAAGAGTGTGTTGACCTTAACAGCTGATTGTGTTTGGTATATACTGAGTGCGGCCGCCGCGTCGCCGCGCCGCACCGCGCTGCTCGAGGCGGCAATGATCAATTATGTTACCCACACGGTATTTATTTTCGTTCTTATTTGTTTTATTTCATAAATCGAATGTATGATTCTGAATTAAATCTGAAAATTTGGTCGGTGACCAAAAACTAACTCTGTATAATCCTTAAAATAGAAACGCTATGTTGGCATAGCAGATAATACGCGTAGCCTTTGACGTCGCTCGTCTCAGCTGGCTTCATCTCGTATCTTGATTTCTTAAAATCAAATTTTAGTTATTTTTGGATAAATTGCAGAGAATCGTTAGTATAAGCTGATAAATAATTTGATTCTACACTGAGCTCTCACTATCTACATTTTCTTAAAATTAACTTTGGGATTGGAAAATTAGCAAACAAAAATACACTCTATGATTTTATAAATTATAGCATTAGTACAGGAAAACATTATTATAGTTATATGTGTGTAGTTACGTATATGTATGTGTGTAGATATCATATAACTATAATAATGATGGACGTGTAAATTAATGTTATTTTATGATAATTATATCTTTATAGCTGCTATTGTTTACAAAGAATAAATTCTGTATTATTCATATGTTTATTAATTTCTACATCCAGATTGCCGCTACGTTTACAACGTACAACATTAAAGTGGTGGGACTTAAAGGCTCAACAGTAAAAGACGCAAGGTAAGATTTGACTTACTTCAAATTATGTTTATTATTAAATATAATATTTTTAATATAGAAATATACAGGGTAAGTATTTATTCAGTGCACAATTTTTTTCTGCGTGTTATATATCGATAACTAAGTACATTTCCGCAAAAAAAAGTAATATTTTTTTAAAATTATATTATCAAGAATATCCCACATTTGCAAAATGTATTGTCAAAGGAACCGCCTACGCAGCTCGCCGCTCGCCGGCCGAGCGGGGACGCGACACCATGTAGGTATTTAAGTGAGAGATAGTAGGGTGTCCATACACTTCGTTATTTTTGGAAACATTAAACTGGCTCTAGGACATAGAGTTTTTATTGGAGTTCGAAAATAAAAGTGTAGTTAATGTTGCTTTATGTATGTAGACAACATATCGTAATTTGTGCACTGAATAAATACTTACCCTGTATAATACTAGTTGGGTAGTGCTGAAGATTGCCTCTTACAAGCAAACAAATTTAGAAATTTACAATTGAGTAAGATGTTGTACCACACTGCATGTCTACATGCAGCCGAATTGGGCTGGCACGACCGGGGAGGTATCTCTCACTTATACGAGACCGGCGCGCGGCGTAGCGACAGCTGTACTGTCGCGTTTCGTGCCGTGTGTAAGTAACCGGTGGCACATGGAGGTGGGAGGAGAAAGGAGGGCAGCGGATCTGTATAGTCTTTATGCGGATGTCTATGGGTGTTGATAGTCATGAAAATGGTTCCGACTTTTGGTTTGCCCCCTATATCACAAAAAATATATTATATACTTTATATACGAGTATATACTCAGGTATAGTAATCTATATTATCTACCTACTATAGAAAATAGAGTATTGTATTATAGAATCTATGTTTATGATACCTATTAGAGTAGATATGAGGTAGAGTATTGAGCCATCGTAACCTGGGAAGTAAGTACCTCTCGCTCACATAGTAGGAATGAAGATTTCATACGATTTGAGAGAGGGGAGAGGGACGGGAGGGAGGGAAATTAATAGAGAGAAAGTGAAGGAGGGCCACGAGTCCACATCAACTCTATGTAGATGTGCGTTGCCCTTACATCTGAACACCTCCTAAACATATCTTTGACACTTAAAAATAATCACATAATCTTTTTTATTGAATTTACAGACTTAAAGCGGATGACGACAAGTTTCATTTAGAAGTAGACATGTTCACGCCACGTACGGAAATTAGTGGACGATACAAAGGAGAGGGTGGCTACAACGCTATCTACGTGAACACTACTGGAGACTTCTCGCTGAATATGAGTAAGTCGATGATAATCAATCTAATAATTTTTACGCGCATATCACTCATTATGATAAAACAATTTTTATGCATTTTATCGCGGTTTATTTAATTATTTTACAAGCCCGATTGTTTCAGAAGCGTTATAGCAATCATGGTTATCATGGTTACCATGGTGGGGTAGACTGGTAGATTTAATTGTTGACGTTCAAAAAGTAATTCCTGTAATTCTATTTTGAATAAAAACTTTTTTATTTCATTTCATTTCACTGGGATGACAGATCACAGATATCCATTTAACACAAGTTATTAAAAGTATTCGAATATTTATAATTATTTGTTGTACTGATCAACGCAAAAGTGTTTATTATATTATCTTCCTGTGTTGAGGTGTTATGTTTGGTGTTTAATTTGATTATTTTAATAACTGAGTCCCATCATAGGGAAAAACCAAGCTATCTTATCTATTGAAATTTTGATGTTTTTAAATTTCAATATCTCCTTAACGCGAGTATCAATTGATCTTTTAGTTCGTCCTATTAGAGATCATTATAACGTCGGGCTTATTAAATAATTAAATAAACCGCGATAAAACCCGTTAAACTCTTTACACCTAGGCACTACTTCTAAAAGTGCTCGATACTTTCACTCCTACATATACTGTACTTGTATCGAAATGACACTATCCGTGGAAGAAACGAATTCAAAATGTTGTATTGAGCATTCAGCATAAACAAAAAATATCATCCACGTTGAGTGCCATGCCCAATGATTTGTTTACTCGATTCAAAATCGATGTTGTTTTTATTAAGTTTTATTTATAATCTTTTTTTGTATATTACAGCCGATCTAACTTATACTTGGAAATTAGATGGAAAACCAATTAAGAAAAACGGAAAAACCTATGTCAAAATCCATGATTTTTACATGCATCCAGATGTCACCAGCGTACAAGCAGATTTAGGCAATGACGATCCAAACTTTTCAGAAATAAGTAAGTATTAACTAATGGACCTGAAAATAAATTGGAGCAGTGAAATGAAAGTTTTTGCTTCCTGTTTGGTAGACACGACAAGCCAAATGTAATGTTGAAAACCAGTGTTAGGTATCATGCATTGCGTGCCTGCGTGCGTGCTTGTGCCGAACTTTTTGGCGCAGCCTAAAGGCGCACTATATTTCTTTTCTTTTCCATTTTTTTCCTATCGCCAAATTATTGTGTGTCTTTTGTGTTGTGTTCAAATAAATGTTTTCTTTCTTTCTTGATATCGTGAGTGCATACACTATGCACGTTACGCAAGACGTCCCGGCTTAAAATCCCGCCGATGCAATTGATGGTTGTTTATATCACATGCTTGGAATGAAAATGACGCAACTCAAGAATTGAAATTTGTGAAAAACAAAAAAGAATAGACATAGATGGCACATTACAAAATCAGTCGTTGTTTAAGAATAAAATTCTGTGGAATAGACTATTGGATTTTTGGATTGGATTGGTCTCCTTTGATTAAACTGGGCTTAGGAGTAATCGTGAGTCTATTTGATCGTAATATTAATCATATTTTTCTTAATTTCCTTTCAGTTCGACTAGGAGTCAGATTAGGAAATGAAAACTGGAGGACTTTCTACAAGGAACTTCTGCCATATGCACAGGCTAATTGGAACATGACGGGTGTGAAAGTCGCGAACAAGATGTTCCTAAAAGTACCCTACGATGAGCTATTCCCGATCAAATCATAATTTACTTAATAAATATGTAGTATAAGTATGGATTCGTTTTCAATACCAGTCGAGTCCTGGCTGCTAATTAAGCAAAATAGCAATTATAAGATTAAATTTTTATTCGGTACTATTTTTACGGCACTAATTTGATTTGATATCGAATAAGTAAAGTGAGCATAATACCTGTAGAATAATTAAATAATAATTTGTTAGTTACATTATTTAATACATTAAGTACTACTTCGAAGGTACTTGAATGAATTAAATGTGTTTATTCAGTATTTAGTTGTCTGTGAGATCTTCAGTCTCAAGTTATACAATTATTATATTTATATAATATAGTAGGTACTTGTGATACTAGTGATGTAACGAATATTCACATTCGCATTTGCATTCGCGAATATTCGCCAATTTTTGAATATTCGCATTCGCAAATGTTTTGCGAATGTTTTGCAAATGTGAATATCAGAAGAAAAAAAAATTGAAGATTAGATGTAGGTAGGTAATCAAGAGAATTGTTTGTAACGAATATTCACATTTTGATTCGCATTAGCGAATATTTGCAAATGTTTGCAAATTCGTAAGATTTTGATGCATTTTTTTTGGCTGGCTTTTCCTATACAAGAAGCCATTTATGGCTTTTTATTGTTTCACGAGAATATGCATATTTGCACTGCTACCTGTTCTTGGGTTCACGAATAGTGGCGGCTGTTAGGTCATGGAGGTGATGGTACACTTTCCCAGCTCTATAAGCACCAATGTACCTAACACAATTCGAAATTGAAGTAAAACGTTTTGTCTATTTTATAAAATATTTACATTACACATATTATATAATATTACTACGTATTTTATTTTTATAATAAGGGGGTACCCACCTATACTAATACTTTCATATACTTACATAATCTAATTAATTACGAATGCTGTCACGTTTCGTTCGGTGTGTAAGTAGCCAGTGGCCCAAGGAGGTGGGAGGAGAGGAGGGCAGCGCATCTGTATAGCCCCTATGCGGATGTCTACGGGCGTCTGTAGTCATGAAAATGTCCCCGACTGCTCGTTTGCCCCCTATTACCTTCAAAAAAGTAAAGTCCAGTGCAGACTCTTCGTACTTGCGAATTGCAATTAATCAATGAAATATATGTGTTTTTAGTTAAAATAGAATTATAGAAATTACTCTTTTATCATCAGCAATTATATCTACCAATCTACGAATCGAGTATAGATACATTTTTAACGCAAATCATTGATCTACATTTCTGTCGTCCAAATTGATCCTAATCCATATGACTGCAAGGAAAAGTAAAGTACCTATGTAGACGCTGAGGTCTGCATTACCATTCCTTTCGTACTCATACTGTAGGCACAGATTAATAAACTTAACAGACGCTTCACTCCCATACAAAAGTTCAAATACCTACCGCTATAATTACCTACCAAATCTCGCTCATGTTCGCAGCGAAGAAAAATGCACCTTATTGTATGTTTTAGGGTTCCGTACCTAAAAAGTAAAAATGGGACCCTATTACTGAGCCGCTGTAATATGTATCTCATAAACCGTGATCGTTAGGACGCTGAAATTTTCACTGAATAAATAATAATTAAATAAAAATTAAGTAAATATCAAACATGGGCCATACAACAAAAATAATTTTTAAGCATTCTTTACTCGATATTAATAAACAGATAGAAACTTGAATAAATATTTGAAAAAGTAAGTATTTGGAAATATATTACGTATACCTAATAATAAATAGTAGGTAGGTTTTTTTTTACTTTTATACCCATGCACTTCACAATTATTACTTGGTTTCGGCATTTTATACAAAACGCGGTAATCGTACAGTGCACAATATATGAACGCGCGAGCGTGCGACGGCCCTGTGTCGCAAATATCTTCGAAGATAGTCGAAGCAGTAGGTCCGTACATACGATATTTCACTTGTAAAACAGCGCTTAAATAAAGCCCACATTTACCATTTAATTTTGTGGATAACAGTCATGTTTTAAAAAAGCTAAACGTTCATTATATTTTTTAATGTATGTTTAATCATTGTTCATCATATCAATTCGTATAAAAATCTACGAACTGCGCCAAAAAAATGACTCCAGCGCATACAAACGGACGATCTGTTGTCTATATTGCGAATTCGATGCCTTGGATCTGTCTGTAACAGCGCACATCGGGGGTTGACCAGTCCCTCAGAAGGAAGTGGACTCCTCCAAAAGTAATCATTTATGATATGCCATCTCAGGATAAACGCAACATCCCCCAGAAGTTGGGAAGGAAATGTGCTATGGGGTCAGCTGCCACCTTGCCATGGCGAGGGAGCATTCATGCCTCTATAATCTCCAGGGTTATGCCGTCATAGTCATATTTTGCCAATTTTTGTGAGCGAGAGATGCTTCTCCAGTTGTGCTGGCATTTGTTTGCTCTTTGAGTTCTATTTAAATACGAGAACAGGTTGAGAGCAATACCTATTAAATAAAAGCCTACCTCGGAAACATTGTAAAAGTGAGTGTTCAACGTAAATATTAACACTGACTATCACATTCTAAATACATGAAAACAACCTACAGAACTACCAGGATACCTTCCAGGACACCGAGGCCTAAAAAGTCAGACTAATGTTCTAGCTTTTCCCTCCACACTGCTGGAATGAAAAGAATAAATGTGTGTGTTACGGCCTTTCGTCAGGTTTCATAATATTTCAATAATCAAAATAGACAATTTTTTCCTCAAATTTATGGGGTAGAATGACTATTTAAACTCGGGTAGATATGTAGTACTTCATTCCCGTGTTGTATATCCAATTTTTTCTCCTCCTACTAAGTTCGTACTTTCAGCGTAGATAGAAGAAAAATTATACTTGTTACCGGGGAATAAAACTCGACTACTCCCGCTGCACGGAGATAAAGGTGTGGGATCTTTCAGCGTAGGTAGGTGGAAAATTAACCTTCACTTTCTTCCAAATTTAAAGGTGGGGGGAGGGGGATTTATGGAAGGATTTTCATTTTCTTATCTTAAATTTTATCACATCTAGCAACTTAATCAGACGTTTCATGCCAAATTCCAACTCCTAGTTTAAAAGAGTGAGGGCTGCAAGTTCGTCCTCAAAAGGACAACAAGACAAGGAAGCTGAAATTTATTTTTCAATTGTGTCATGTTTGGTGCCTTACACAAACATATGCTTTCCTTCCCAGCGAGGTACTGGAGGTGGCTTGTGGAATGGCGATGAGAACATGCAAATGCTAGAAGCCAAATCCATCGACAAACAAATATGTAATAAAAAAATATCACGCCAACGCCCATAGACATCCGCATAGAGGCTATACAGATGCCTTCTTTCACCTGCCCCTCCGTGGGCCACCGGATACTTGTACACGCGTCAGAACTGTCGCGGTTCGTGCAGTGACTTTGATCAGCTGTCTGCTGTAACTTAACGCCGCCGATGTCATGTAATCAAAATATACCTCTCCGATAGTACAGGTCCAATTCGGCTACATACATGCAAGGACGGCATTATCTCTTACCATACTGCTATATAGTTAGTTATATAGTAGCATTATATTTATAGAAGAATACAAATAGTGTTAAAGTTTTCATTTGTGTTTGCTATAATTCGGTTTAAGTTTTGAAGTCGTTTATTAGTATAAGCATTTAACGACTTTGGATGTTATTAGTAACACAAAGACATACGATAAATGAACAAAAACTGTGATATCTTTATTGTTATTATCCTCCGAATCCGAATATATTAATTGTATAAAGGTCTAATTAAACTGGTCTGATGAAGCAGATGGCATTGACGAAGGCTGATCGTAGTGAACTCAACCACTGTAAATGCTGCAAAGTCAGTATATTAATCGCAAACCATCTTAAACGGCCTTACGTGATACACGTCTCTTATACAAAGTCTAAATTATTGAAATCAAAATGTTACGCACATTATTATTGATGTGCGCTTTTTGCTATGCCTTCGGAGCGGTGGATATTAGTGAGTATTGCCTTATTTAATCGTTTTCATGATTATATACGCCATATACTGTGCAATAGGTACATATAATACGGTGTATGTAATTATTAATAAGTATAAAACATTTTTTATAAGATTTTTTTAAAAAATCATATCCTAAAAGTATGAAAACTTGTTAGAATTTCAAAAATCAATATTTATTAGCCAGTGGCGACACAGCTGTAAAAAGATCACAAAGAGAGTTACCAAAGTAAATAACTGTTAAGCATTTTTTAATGAACTCAGTTATATAATTCATGTAGGATATCTATTGTTTTCACTACACAATCCAAGATATTCATAAATATTTAGGTCTTTAGGCAATGAAAATAATTTTTCCGTTAGAAGGAAACATATGAAGCAAGTCTTACGGTTGTTAATAATTAAGTGAATTGCTTTTTTGCTGCATGAGCAATTATCTGGATATTGTAAACAGTGTAATCATATCCACATGTGATATACATGTAGATATGCCATTATTGTTACTCCTACATAACATCGAAGTCTTATGATAGTACATAAATAAATGCTATACTTAAATGCCTGATAAATAAAATCCCAGTTGTAGATGAAAAAAAACAAAAGAGTAGAAAACTTAAAATAATTTAGGAAATTAAACTAGATTTACTTTTGCCTGCCAAGTTTCAAATCAGATTCGCTGAAAATCTAGACATAAAGAATGAACAACTAAATTCATAATCGGGGAAAAATATAATAGACATACGACTCCTAAAATTCAACTAAAAATGGCATTGAACTTTTCACTTATCGTTAATTTTTGAACAAGTTTAATAAACAAAAACAGGTCAAGGTTCCGTAGTTGTGTATGACAACTTTGAGTTCACACTAAAAAACAGAGAGAATTTTCAATAAAATTTATATGAAATTTTACTTTTTCGAGTACATTTTATAAGTTGGTAGCCTTTAACTTTTCAGTTCTTACTTCCTACTCAGATCTGATAGTTTTCCTTTTAATTTCATTATATATACTACTGCTGTAATTTTTTTACGTGTTCATATTTAACCTTTGGAAAGATTAAGGGGGGTGGAGGGACACTTCACACTTACCTCTAACAAAAATCTCTAAAAAAAATCTACTTATAAATCGAAAAATATTATTCTCAACCTCATAACCTTTTTAAAGGCCTATTCAACGATAACGATTCTAACACGATGAGTTAAAGGACAAAAAAAAAATCCCATTTTTATTATTTAATTTAATAAAAAAATAATATTACATTGTATTATTATTATATCAAGTCCTTTATGTGTCCCGTTGTTGCCCCAAATGTTTCTTCCCATTTTTTTTCATTTTTCTCTGTTCAGAGCTTCATCACGCCAATCATCTCGCTATTTCCTTTGTGGTCTGCCGCATCGCCTCTGAGTCTGGGTCCCATACAGCGTACATTTTAATTCTAAATAAAAAAATTAAGTTTTTTTTGCCATGAAATCTACATATCCATATCAAATTATAGCTTTCTAGTTTCAAACATATTTCAAATATTATTTAATTTTATTAATTTGGATAATAGAACAAGCATTTTATCTTGAGAAACGACTAGGAAACATCTCACAATCAAATATATAAAATTTTCATTTCATTTTCATAATCAAATCTATATAAAATGTCACTGTGCGTGATTGAACTCCTCCGAAATGGCTGGAGCGATTCTCATGAAATTATGTGCATATCGAGTAGGTCTTAGAATCGGCCAACATCTATTTTTCATCCCGATATTCCCACGGGATCGAAAGTTACGCGGGTGAAACCGCAGGGCGCAGCTATTATATACATATAATAACTTTTCTTTAATAAAAACACCTATTAACGAGGTATTTTAAATCGGAGTCAAATTCGTTTTCGTATTTTAATAAAAATATAACAAAATAATAATAATAAAATTTAATAATAATGTTAGGCATCAATTATTTTTATATCACTTTTAGTAATAGCTTGTGACATTTTTCCGGTTCAATTAATTTAAACAAAAAAATTCGAGATTTAGGATTTCTTAACAATAAATATACACCAAAAACCGAGAGCTCATACAAGGAAAAATATAATAATAATCATACTTATATAATTGTAAACATTATTTTAAATTTTGTGTTATCAGAAATATTTAATAATATGGTTAGCTCGCAACATTTCTAAATTATCAAAATCATCATAGGAACAACCCGTACGTTATTTTTCATTTCTCTTCATGCGAACTTATTTTATAGTATATTTAAAAGCGTAGGTCTTTTAGCAGATACATCACTTCGATACAAAAGTGTGGGAGTGGTGTATCTGCAAAAATAAGCATTTCAACTGAAACTTAACTTAGAAAGAAATAAATAAACTTTAAGTTAAATGAAACCAAACAGTTTAGAGTTTAGGTACATGTATTACATAATTAAATAAACGATAATATAAAAGCTTGTCGCGAGACTAGCCTGTGTACTAATAGGGAATATGCGTATGATTCAAATAATGATAATTTTTTTTATATGTAAAGTTTTTTCCTGTCGATGTGCGTACGTATTAATATTTTTTTGTATAATTTTGTTTTCAATCAGAAAATAACTGTTGAAAAGTGCAAAAATTGTGCGGGAAGATTGAATTAGGTGAAACGCACGCCATTGGTCGGCATGAATTGTGACGTCAAATATCATAATAATGTGATTGTCAAAGAGCATTGGAGCATTGCCTT
The DNA here is from genome assembly GCA_001625245.1 of Calycopis cecrops. Lineage (NCBI taxonomy): Eukaryota > Metazoa > Arthropoda > Insecta > Lepidoptera > Lycaenidae > Calycopis > Calycopis cecrops. Next base: position 33,099 of record LUGF01050217.1, read on the forward strand.
TGGCGGTTGTTATGATGCGTGACGTCATGTCAGCGCGGTAAAATGGCGATATACAAAGGCGATATAAAAAAAATACAAAGAGTTTTTCAAACCCCCTTTTGGTTCCAATGTTAGACCTTGGTTACAACCTCAGCTTTTATTTCTTGTTAAGACAAATCAAAGCCCACGCACGATTGGATTTCAATATTTCATTCCAGGGTTTCTCAGACCAAGGTCAGATCTATCAACAATTAGACGTCGTGGGCTACTTGACGTCATGCAGCCCTAAATTCCTTGTCAGAAGAAATTAAAGTAACCCTCATACGAGCGGTTTGCGATATTTAATGCCAATTTCCTGTGACCACCTTTCAGCTCCATCAGTCATATAAGCTTAAAGCTTTGGTCAAAACAAATTATTAAAATCCAAACTCGATGTGCCACCTTCCGTCTCCATCACCAGATAAGCTCGAGTGCTTGATTATAATGACTTGTCATCCCACTTACATTATGTGCACCAAATTTCACCATTTCAGTTAATAGAAAGTGAGTAAAATTCACTCTACAGGATTTGTTTTTTACATAATATGGAGGTGTACAAATTTTGAAAATTTTATTGCAAGATAAATAAAAACCTATAAAAATTACTTTGCAAGTTTTTCATATTAGAGAGGAGATAAATTAAATTAACTAAATCACTTAATTGATCTCTTTTCTCTATTGCCTTACTAAACTGCGTACATTCAAGGCAAAGTATGTATTTAGATTGCCTGATATCAAGTAAGCGTTACCGCGTAGGTTGTTAAAAATGCACCTAAGCTTAACAAATCTTTTTTTGTACTGGAAAACTTGGTGTGACAACTCATGACATCGGATTGTTCTATAAATAGGGCTTATAACCGTAGGTTAGGTACATCTAAGGAATGTAAAATATTATATAATAGCAGTTATAACTTTATTTATAATATACTCAAATCAGATCAATAATCAGCATTTTATTTTTCAGAAAAATACCTCAAAACATGCAGTAGGAATTCACCTGATGTAGGCGACTGTCTCGTGGATGCAGTTACTGAAGGTATCGAGATATCGTCCAAAGGAATACCGGATCTAGGCGTACCTGGTACGGACCCATATAGTCAAAAGGAAGTGAAGGTCGATTATGCGAGAAATCAGGTACTTGTGATAATTAAAATGACGTTTATATTATACTAGCTGCGCCCCGCGGTTTCACCCGCGTAACTTTCGATCCCGTGGGAATATCGGGATGAAAAATAGATGTTGGCCGATTCTCAGACCTACTCAATATGCTCACAAAATTTCATGAGAATCGGTCAAGCCGTTTCGGAGGAGTATGGCAACGAAAACTGTGACACGAGAATTTTTTATGATTAAACGAACTTACCTGTACGTGAAGTTCTATCATAATTATTCCCGCGCCGAGTCCGAAGAGATTAGTACTGTAAGTAAATATATATTAATATAATATAACCATGTAGTTACGCCGTAGGTGTCGCCACTCTAGCACTTAGTTGAGGTAAATAAAAAATATACCCCCTTTTTTTTTTTTTTTTTTTTTTTT
>LUGF01050217.1:52668-62831 GCA_001625245.1 Calycopis cecrops
GCGCCACTGTCATTCCAATGAATTTATATATTTCTATGTTAGTCCAGTCCAGTCAGTATACAAATAATAGAATTTAAATGGAAAATTAAGGCAAAATATTAATAGCTATTAAGTTCGTAAATAAGTAATAACGTCAGTGCAAAAAAAAGCGACACACGTCCGTACAGCAACAGGCCCCAGCGGGCTCTGCTCGAATGAGTACAAGTGACAGAGAACAAAAGTCTATGCTTGCAACGCTCTGTTTGATTTCAGCCATAAATAAAAAATAATTTTATTATTGAAAATCTAGTAAGTTATTTGAAAATATAAAACGGGCATTTAATTAAATACACTATGATGAGCATATCGGCGAATTATTATTACAATACTAAGAATTCTGATAGACATTTTTTTGTTAAATTTATTGTTAAGAGGTATCTTCGGGATTTATTTTTATCGAACATTGTAAATAAAATTGTGTTTTGAAGACGGGCAAATGATCAGAAATATCTTCAAAAATAATATATATTTTTTTCACCATGATATGTCGAACGGATGTTGCTAAAAAAATGTTAAAAAAAACCATTTTAGGTGTATTCAGCGCCTTAATAGTCGTGAGCTTATTTTTTTTCAATGCGGTTTTTTTAACGTATAAACGTATAATTAAAATAATAATCAATTAAAATAAAAATATATTAGTGAAAATTACAAACATCTAAACGAATAAATTTTAATATGATAGTTATGTAGCTATTCGAATCCTATATTCCAGTACTATGTATTTTAATTGCTACTCAAGTACCCTGCTGTATTATTAAAGCCAGTACTCGAAACAAGCTGACTCGGAACATCACTACTTTGTATTAAAGTTATTATTACTTACTTACATTACTTATTAATTTTACTGTTACTTATTCACCGCTAGATGTCACTAAGCTTTTTCTCTACATTTCTACATCGCGCTAACGAAAATGCGTGGCATTTAGTGACCCGATAGAGCGAATGTAAAGTAAGCATACTTACCTGGCGTAGGGGACACCGTGATCAATAAAGCGGTTCCCCCAGAGCGAGGCCCTTCCATTGCACTGCGGCTGGGTTGACCTCTGCGATTATCCCTAATGTGGATAACTCGGACGCGTAATTTTTGGTAGTGGGGACTGCGTACGCGCCGTCCCCTTCAATATATTTTAAAATAACACAATTTGTTATCGAGATTTGCATAGCGAATGATTAATCTTACTTCTCTAGTCTCTAGACCGATTGATAGGGATTATAAAATGAATGTTTGAATGAAATGTTTTAATAACTAGAGCGGTATGAAAATGAGTAAGCGGAAAATAAACTAAACTAACGACGAATATTGATTAAAAATGAAATTCAGAAAGAGGTTACAAAAAGTGCGTTGTGTATTTTTTTCTATATTTATATCTATATTTATCTATTTCAGCTGTTAACATTCTATCCGTGCGACTAAATTACCAAGTGAGTGACTAGGAATTCAGAGAGGGCAACTTCTATATTAAGATGAGACGATTTTTATAATTGAAGTTTTATACAGGGTTAGTTTTTGGTCACTGTCCATATTTAAAATAAAGGAAACAAACATCATTTCAAGGGTGTTTTTTAATTTTATCGTCTTATTTGTAATATTTTGTTACATAAACATCTATTGGAAACGGTCCGTAAATATACCTACGCGCATTAACACCCGAAGAGAATGTTGACCTCAACAGTTGACTGTTTCGTATCTAGTCGCACACAGCACGCGGCGGCAACTACCGATTATGTTAGCCACACGGAATTTATTTTCGTACGGGACAAAAATATTTTTCATATTATTTTTCTTATTTGTTTTATTTCATAAATCGAATGTACTGTCGATTCTGAATCAAATCTAAAAATTTGGCCGGTGACCAAAAACTAACCCTGTATTACGAAGTACTAAGAAGTTAACTTTCAACGTAGTTTTGTGAGCCGTATTATTACTAAATATTTATTGATTACTTTCCAAAAAACCATACTGCCAAATTCGGGCAGGCTAAATGGCACATGCGACTTTCCCGTTTTTTTTCGATTAATATATTATAATAAGCAAACACGTTTTGTCTAGCAGTTCAGTTTATACTTACAATGCCACCTCAGGTAGGAAATATGATAACCATTGAGCAAAAAAAACGAGGCCTTCCTGCTAAGTCCAAACCAGCACTTATATACCAGTGACGAAGAGTACTACAAGTTTACACATCGTAGTAGGTATGAGGATATTTTTGCTCATTTGATTAAAAAAAAATGCATATTGCTTTATTTTTTGCATTGTTTCATTTAATTATCTGTCATCAAATAATTATATATCTTATAAACATATGATATAGTATAAAGTGCTGCAGAAAGCTAATAATAATGAGATATAAATTTACCTTTTGACACGTCAGCGTCGCTTTTTTTTTCTTTATAATTTATATCTGTTCCAACCGTAGCTGTTTATTGTGCAACATTCTTACATTCATTTTTTTCTTTCTTTTCTTATATTCATGTATATTTTTTTTTATGGTATAGGGGGGCAAACGAGCAGTTGTAGCCATTTTGATGACTACCGACGCCCATAGACATCTGCATAAAGACTATACAGATGCGCTGCCCCCCTTTCTCCTCCCACCTCCATGGGCCATATATTTCTACATACTTAAGATACTTCAATATTATAATAACGTTTTGTTTATGTGCTTTTGTTTTCTTTATTTACTTCCCTTACTATGTGTTTCGCGAACTTTAGAAATTTATCTCTTCTAGCGTCGCCTTCCATAATTTCATTTAGATTATCTACTTTCATTTCCATTTCTAATTCTATATCCAGGTCAACTCTTTTTGATGAATATTTTGGACATTTATATATACAATGTGGCTTTCATCATCATAGTCACACGTCTCTTTCTCTTTTAATTTGAATCTGTAAATATTCGTTGAATCCTCCGTGCCCTGTAGCAGTTGTTTCAGAATTTTATGTGCCTTCCTTATGTCCTTAAAATATTTGTTTAATATCTGTCGTAATATATATTTTTTTTCTCTCGATATGGGTATTGCGTCATAATATACTGGTTTTGTTTTGAGTTCCCTTACTGCTGATTTTTCCTAATTCATCTACTCTCTCATTTCCTGCAAATCCTGAGTGTGCTTTTATCCAGTAAAAGGTGGGTCTTATCCCTTTCTCATCCAGTACATTTATTTTCCTCCTTACATCAATAGTTATCGGATGCGTATTTAGGGGATCTTCAATGCACTGCAGGGCTCATCGTGAGTCTGATAGTAATATAGGTTGTCCTTTTGGTTGTCTGGGCATTCCGATTAGGCAGGTCGCTCTCCATAGTGCTGTTAGCTCTGCTTGGAAAATCGAGCAATAATTTTCTAAGCGGTACCTTTGGAATTTTATTTCGGCACCGTCTTTCCACCAGCTTAGAGCAACCCCTACTCTTCCTTCGATTTACTTCCATGTGTAAAAATAAAGAGTCTGTCTTTGGGTATTTTAACTAGGTCGTCTTTTGTTTCGATGTGAGTAAATCTAATTGGATTTCGGTTTGCTGGATGCGGTAGGTTGAACGGGCTGTCGTTCTTTTCCAAAGCTCTTCCTGGGAAGAAGTTCATTGGTTTCCCCCGTTTGATTTTGTATAGCTCGGCTGCTGCCTTGGCTCTTAGCGGTAATCTTACGTCGTCGGTGGTGCTGTAACGTCACACGAATAGCAGATCAGAGAGTGGCTAACCCCTTTTTTACTTTGAGTTGGAGGAAGGCAAGCGAAAGCGTGGCGGGCATCTCCTCAGATACAAAAAATCGTTTAAGCGGCACATGAAGAAATGTTCTCTGGAGCCGTCGCAGTTTAAATAGAAATAGAAATAGAAATAGAAATAGAAATAGAAATAGAAACAAGTTTATTCAATGCTTCACATATTGATAAAACATAAATAAACAATAGGTACATGAGACACAAAAAAAAGAATAGAAAAATAGCTAAAAAATAAGGTAAAAAACAATTTAAGTATTTTCTTTTTTTGCATATTCATGCACAGTGATGTAATGAGGGGAGCACTGAAAAGGATGTCACTCGGCATACGTCGGAGAATTTCAGTTCACCGGCACCGATTTTCAGTGACATCCAAAGGTCAGACGGAAAGCAATGATATTCAAATAAATTCAGTTACATAATAAAATAAATAATTGGTTTCATTAGGTGTTGCGTGATTAGTAGGTACAAGTATGATTAAAATTTTGAATGTATATTTATAAAGTGTTAATAAATGAGTGAAATAAATAGGTGAGATATAAAATATATAGAATATTAAAACGAGAGTATTAGTAAGTATTATGGTTATTGTATCGGTAGGGAGCCATTCCACAGACGACATGTCATATGTCTATAATCTACATCAATCGGCGTTCACACTTCACAGCGCGTACAACGAGGTTGAGTAACGCTTGAGAGCATAGATTTAGAATGTACAGTGAGAAAAATTCTAAATCTATGCTTGAGAGAGACGTCTATTTTAGTAATTTATTATTACACGGAACGTAATTCTGTCATTTGATAATTTTTGCCCCTACTACGAAGAAAAGTTCGCCCGTACTGTGGCGGTCATCGAAAAAAGGTATGTTAACACGAATTTTTTTAAGGCTTAGTATTTTGATATAGATAAATAAATAAAAAAAAATTACTGATTATTACCTTTAAGTTGCTTATCTAACAAATATGCTTTGTACTTATTTTTAAAACTATAAACTGATTTCAGGGATCGCACAGGTGGTGGCAAATCATTCCAACATTTAGTGGCCTGATACCGGAAGCTACCCCTAAATGCTGCAGTTCTGTGAAGTTGGGTAATAAGTAAGTACGCAGAACCTCTAGTGGTATGTGCAAGCTCTTTATCGCAGGCCCATTGAAGCTTGTCGAACAGGTATAGAGGTGTGCGATATCTTATGATGCCGAAGAGCAAGGTGGCGAAACGGAGTTGCCTTCTTTCATCCATACGAAGTATTTTGGCGTTATTGAGAAAAGGCGAAACGTGATCACGTGGGAGGACATCGAAGCAGTATCGGCCGCACGCGTTCTGTACCCTTTGAATTAACTTCCGAGATCGAGAAAGCAGGCAAGGTCCGATCACAGCATCTGCATAATTTAAGTTGGATAAGATTAATGATAACTTTTAGCCTATAAAAGCAATTACGTACAATTCGTAATACGTGTTTTTCAAACTTTAAATTTTCGTCCAAAAGTACACCTAAGTTCCTAGCCTCCACCACTCGGTCAATTTGGTCATCCAATATTTTGATGACAGGAGAGTTTAACGACATTCTGTATATTTGGTTTCTAGTGCCGAGCAAGATATATTTTGTTTTATCTGGATTAAGTACTAAGGTGTTATCTGCAGACCACCTCGCAATACGGGACAGGTCTTCGTTTAATTTAATTATAGCAGAGTCTATGTCACTGGGCTTACAAGATATGTACAGCTGTATATCGTCCGCGTAAATGTGGTATTTGCAGTGTTTGATCTGATTGACGATATCGGCGCAGTACAGTGCAAATATGAATGGGCCAAGTATTGATCCTTGTGGAATACCTCTGTTTGAGGGACGTAGACCAGATAGTGTCGCAGAACCGTCGTTATTTTTCACCTCAACTACTTGCGCTCGTTCACTAAGGTAACTACGAAACCACGATATAGTATTAGGGCAGAAACCATAATACTTGAGCTTTGATAGTAGTAGTGGACGATTAATTGTGTCAAATGCACGCGAATAATCAAGTAGCACCAGTATTGTACCCTCGCCAACATCTTGAGCGCACATAATATTGTCCACTACGTCGGCTAGAGCGGTAGTCGTACTGTGTCGCTTGCGAAAGCCGGACTGTTGGACGGGGAGAATGTTATTTGAATTTATATATTCTGTCATCTGATTAGACACAACCCTTTCTAATATCTTAGAGGTAAATGGTAGGATGCTAATTGTCCACAGGTCCCTAATATCGGTTACGTTATCCTTCTTAGGTATGGGCTTTACCACCGCTGTTCTCCATGAAAGGGGAAACTTATTTGTAACTATGGACATGTTAATAATTTACGTTATAATTTTTAAACTATACGGCAAAGTGGCCAATAACATTTCTAAAGAAATCCCGTCAACCCCTGTGGCATTTGAATGCTGTGATTTTAAGATTTCAAGTACGTGACATTCATCAGTACATCTAAAAGAGAAGTTTGATGTGCAGAATTGGCCAGTCTCGTAGAAATTAACAGTTGCTGGTGAGACACAACTACTGCCTGGCAAGTCCAAAAAGTAATTATTAATAATTGTTGGATCCTTAAGGTGATCAGGTAACTGGCAATTTTGTGTTTTTATGAAATTAATATTTTGTTTTAAATTTTTCCATAGTAGGCGTGCGTTGTGCGAGTTAGAAGTAATGTATGTTTGAAAGTAGGCTTTTTTTTCACGGTCAATAGCCTGAACTACCTGACGTTTTAGTTCTTTATAATATTCAGTGGATGAGCTAGTTTTGCTGAGGCGAGCTCTTTTCCCAGCTTCATTTCGAACTTGCATCATCAACTTAATATTATATGTTATCCACGGATAGTGGTGAGGTTTAATAATTACTGTCTTAAGCGGGGCGAGTGTATCGAAGATCCACAGCAAACTACACGTGAATTCACCAACCAAATCATCGACATTCGCTAACCGTTCTAGTCTACTCCAGTCTATAATATCGAGCGCTTCTAATAATACTTTTTGTTCAATGGTCTTTATTTGTCTCAAGATAATCTTTTTTGAAGGAATCTTAACTTTAAGCACGTTGAGGTCAAAGTATATAAAGGAGTGACTACTCAAGTTCGGAATATAGTCTACCCATACTCGGTCCAGGTTTGTACTACAGCAAACCAGGTCGAGCAGAGTTTCGGTCTCATTCGTGAAGTGGGTCGGCTCGGTAGTGAACTGCTTAAGATTGTGTATACTTAGTCAAAAATTCCTGCAACATTCTGTAATGGTGATGATTTAAATTTAAAAAATTAATGTTAAAATCACCTACAAGTATTAGATAATCACTACTAGGTAATGAAGAAGCTAGCTTCCTCACGAGTAAATTGTAGGAGACTCATTAAGTTACCAATTTAAATTAATTACCAAAGTCTTCGAATTTGAAGAGAAGCGGCGCCGCGAGTTGGCCTCAAAGCGTGATGAGTTGAAAACCGGACCACCAGCGGCTATTAACTATAACTATATACATGGTGTGCTGACATACCCTCGATGCTCGAGAGTCTTCATAAATGAAGATAGGGTATATGAGTCTCTAAAGAGCACACGACAGAAGAAATCGGTATTAAAACAGTCGCCATAGCCGAAACTGGTTAGGACATTATCAATCAATCAATAGTATAGAGAGCAACGTTGCATTCGGAACTATTTTGACTACTGTCGCCCATAGATATCCACATAGAGGTTATACGGATGCATACCTTCCTTCTCCTGGCTCCATAGGGCACCGGCAAATTACCGCACGAAACGCGACAGCACAGCTATAACTTTACGGTGGTTTCGTGTTAGCATGAGGCTCCTCCCCGTTCGTGCCGGCCCAATTCGACTACATGGCATGCATGCAGCGTAGCACTACCTCTTACTAAAAACTTTCTACATCGAAGGATGACTTCTATAAGAATTTATGTATAACTTTATTATAATTCACGATTTATTATTATTTTAAAATAAGTTGATTGTCACCAGGTAATTGTTTATACATTCACAGATATCAGATATATAATTTAATAATTTAGGTAAAAACGTAAAAATAGATATGTTTATTTATACTTATTATAAAGCAAACAGGGTTTGAAACGCTCCTAAAAGCAATAATAGATATTTGTATACCGCTAGATGTCGCTAAGCTTTTTCTCTACATTTCTACATCGCGCTAACGAAAACGCGTGGCATTTAGTGACCCGATAGAGCTAATGTATAGAAATCATACTTACCTGGCGTAGGGGACACCGTGATCAATAAGGCGGTTCCCCCAGAGCGAGGCCCTTCCATTGCACTGCGGCAGGGTTGACCTCTGCGATTATCCCTAATGCGGATAACTCGGGCGCGTAATTTTTGGTAGTGGGGACTGCGTACGCGCCGTCCCCTTCATAACATTTTAAGACAACACACTTTGTTATAGATATTCGCATAGGCCCGATTTACACGTATTAAGTAGTTAAGTAGTTAACTAAATTTTAACTAAATTTTAAGTACTTAATTGCATGTAAACAGATAATTTTGTAGCAAGTTGCAACTAAATTATCTGTTTACATGCAATTAAGTACTTAAAATTTAGTTAAAATTTAGTTAACTACTTAATACGTGTAAATCGGGCAATAGCTTTTCATTAATCTTGCTACTCTAGTCTCTACATCGATTAATGGTTTCTACTAACCAGTTAAATTTAACTTAAATATTTATTGTGGTCTCTTGTTTTTCTTTTGTGAAAATCTACATTGTCAAATCACACTTCACACAAACTGTAGTCTACATAGTATATGAATAATCTCCACACCGATATTGATGCAAATAAATTACGCGAATTTCACTCTAAATTAAGAATTTTAAGCATTTACATGTCCCCTGATATATGTATAATAAGTGTTTAGTATAATATGGACAGAGGGAGGGAAAGTGGGAAAGTATGTCTCATATCATGAGCGAAGCTGGGGTCGACAACCAAAAGATTATTATTATAGACTTTCTTACTTTACTGATCAATGTGCGTGTAATATTTTTCTGTCCGACGCGACGTAGGCGGAATACGGAATTGTGTTTCCTGGAGCGGGACGAAGGCTAACAAGTTCCGCCCGGAGGACAGGCATTCTCTACATTTTAACACAAGGATTATTTCTGATGAAAGTTACGGATTTTAATTTTCCTCACATTCTGACTAATCTCCTATTAAATGTTTGCTTTTTGATTGTGTAATATATTTACTGCACACCAATAGAATATGATGTAATTTTGCATATTTTGAATGACGCTCGTGATAACACGTTACCATTCCTCATAACTCTATATTATATGATTTGAATGCCTCAACTCTACATGGTCGTTACAATATATTCTAAAGCATTAAGAAAGACCTTAAACGGTACTTAAAACAACATAGTTAGGAACAGACGAAGAAATAGCTGAAAAATACTTCACAGGGATTTATATCTCTTCCTTTTTAATAGTACTTATAATGTATAATTTTCTCCGCCCGACGGGCCTTGATGAGGTAACAGGTCTCATCAAGGCCCTTGTCCCCCGAAAGGCCCCGGGGCCTGACGGTATCACTAACAAGGTCTTAAAGAGCCTACCACCTGTTCTCCTGAGCCTCTTAGTAAGCATCTTCAATGCACTCCTCGAAGACTGCGCTTTCCCCGACCCTTGGAAAGTAGCCACTGTGATCGGTATTCATAAGCCGGGAAAACCCCGCACCGAACCCACAAGCTACCGCCCCATTAGTCTTATCAGTTCGATAGGTTAAATCTATGAGAGAATTCTTCTCGCACGCATCAAAGATGTCGTGCGTGAGAATAACCTTTTCATGGATGAGCAGTTCGCCTTCCGCGAAAAACATAGTTGTCCGCTTCAGGTTCACCGTCTATGTGAATTCGTTCACGACGGTATCAACCGCAAACGTCCCATTCCAACATGCGCAGTCTTATTTGACGTAGCCAAAGCTTTTGACAGAGTATGGCATGAAGGCCTAATCTGTAAGCTCTTCCGTCTAGGTCTGCCGGATAGGCTAGTCCTAACCATTAAGACATACCTAACCAATAGGCACATTCAATATAGGGTAGAGGGCACGCTGTCCACCAGCCGCCTCTTAAGAGCCGGAGTCCCCCAGGGCTCTGTTCTCTCCCCCACTCTCTATAATCTCTATACGAGTGATATCCCGCGCCATCCCAGGGTAGAACTGGCGATGTTCGCGGATGATACCGCCCTATATAGTCGTGCACGCACTGTCCCTCTAGCGACCAAGTACCTCCAGCAGGCGATCACCTCCCTAGGGGGGTGGTTCGCCCGTTGGAGGATCGAGGTCAATTCCGACAAGTCCCAGTCGATTCTGTTCTCGGGTCGTTGGCGTAATGTCCAAACGAGACCGGCTCGTATCATGCCTCCCGTTTCTATA
>LUGF01050217.1:87356-100880 GCA_001625245.1 Calycopis cecrops
CGTACCTAGCTATTATATTTATAACGTACTTACTGAAAATAATTAAACTAAATTAAAGCAGTAGATAAAACAAGGTGGACTTAGTAGGTACCCAGAAACTTGAAATTTAGTAGACGTATTCCTTTTATGATGTAAATGAGCAATAAGAAAGGATTCTTAGAAATTAAACCTATATGGGGATGAAATAGGGGGTGAAGTTTATATGGAATATCAATGATTCCGTTTAAATAAAACGCGGGTGACACCGCGGGGCAAAGCTAGAAATGCATAAAAACTGTAAATAACACAAGGTACGGGCATATGGCCCATATTTGGTTATTAAACCAATGATTTAATTCTCAAATAACCTAAGATGTATGGAATTTCTCAATAAAAATGTTGTTGAACTAAAAAATTTTAACGAGCACGTGGAAGAATAAGGGCTCCCGCACACGGGCCACTGGCCACAACCACAAAACGCCGCCACTGGCATATTTCCTGTAATTTTCATACATTTTATATGGACTCGCCGCACACGGTTGACGCCTGTGGCGGCCACTAAACGCCGCCACAAAACGCCGCCACAAAACGCCGCCACAAAACGCCGCCAAAAAACGCCGCCACAAAACGCCACCACCGACCGCAAGTGTCGACCGCAGGCCACAAGTGTCGACCACCGGCCACAAGTGGCTGTCGCGCGCTTCAGCTACTTTTTGTGGCCGGTTCTTGCCGCTTGTGGCGGCGTTTTGTGGCTGTGGCGTGTGGCCCGTGTGCGGCGACACTAATTGAAGGTGATTTATTGCAGCTTTCTCGCGAATTATTTTGAACAATCTCTTTTTATGGGCTCGTGTCCTGTACAGAGTGTCAACATCACTCAGGTGGATGGAGCACCCTGCGGACATTACTCAGGCACTCACACGCGACAAGTTTTCTCAGAAACAAAGAATTTTAAATTCAGAAAGACCTTTTATTATACGAAACCAATATTGGCGCTGGCGAGCAAAATAAAAAATACGATTGTTATCTGCCAATGCACCGTCGTAACTTGTCAGACTTTTAGATCTAATAATAGTAATAGTCAATTGTACCTAATTTTTAAGTCTTTGATATTTATTACCTTTAGTCCATAAAGAATTTCTATACGTTATTGTGCAGGCTAGATCAAGGAGGTAGGCACCTAAGTGACAGCAGTATGGCGGTGGTGGCAACAGTATGGTGTTCCCCCCAGTCAAGATAGCTCATAGAGCTCTTCTAGCTCATGACCCGTGTCGGCCACTTTTTAGCTGCCGCGCGTGAGCTGCTCCCCTCCGTCAGAGGTGGGGAGAGGAGGACACCCGCTGTCCTCGGCCAAGATAATAATAGTATAACCTATTAATCCCAATACTCCGGTTTGCCTTCTCTCAGTAGCTGGGTAAGAAGGGTGGGTCTGACCCCCATCGACCACAAATACAGTGGCTTGAGCTAACCCCAGGGTGCTCGCCACTCATATCGATGAAGCTGCACTGGCCTTCAGCCCAAGCATAGTTCTACCTAAAAAAAAAAATAAAAAAAAATATGGTGTTGCGTTATGTATAGTTCGCGTGTTTCCCGTGGCCTATTGTAGGGCAGGAAGAAAGTTGGGCAAAACATCTGAATAGCAGTCATGCTGTCTATTCCGGTTATTGTCACAAAATCCCAATAACAATTGAGTCGCTTAATTACGTACACACCACTTCCAAGACCCGACGAATAAGAGTACTACAGTAAGAGGTAGTGCCACATTGCGTCCTTTCATGCAGTCGAATTGGGCCGGCACGACCGGGGAGGTACTGCTTACACGAGACCGGCGTAAAGTAACAGCTATGCTTTCGCGTTTCGTGCGGTGTGTAAGTAGCCGGTGGCCCATGGAGGTGGGAGGAGAAAGGATGGCAGCGCATATAGCTTCTATGCGGATGTCATTGGTCGTAGGTGGTCATGAAAATGACCCCGAATGCTTGTTTGCCTTCCTATACCATAAATAAAAAAAAATATCGGCTCCACTTATTTCCAAGCCATGGAATGTCTTTAACTTTCGTGTTCATGTTTCAGATAATGACTGCCGCCTGCCGCACCAAGTGGGTTACTACATACAACATTCTGGTTTCCGCTGTCTGCCGCTGCTGGGCGCTGCCGTCGACGTGTCGCCGGTTTTGAAAGTGCTCATACTTTCTCTCGTTATCTCGACGTATTTAAATAAAGTACCATGAATTTGTTTTGAGATATTTTTTTCCTCCTCATCTACATGACCTGTGACAAGTTAAGTGTTGTAAGAGGTAGTGCCTCGCTGCATGCTTGCGTGCAGCCGAATTGGGCGGGCACGACCGGGGAGGTACCTCTCGCTTACACGAGACCGGCGTGAAGTGACAGCTGTGCTGTCGCGTTTCGTGCGGTGTGTAAGTAGCCGGTGGTCCACGGAGGTGGGAGGAGAAAGGGGGGCAGCGCATCTGTAGTCTATGCAGATGTCTATGGGCGTCGGTAGTCATGAAAATGACTACAACTGCTCGTTTGCCGCTGCTCGTTTTGCCTATACCATAAAAAAAAAAATAAAGAAGTCAGAACATGAATGTCAATTAATGATGTCAACGAATTCGGCGAAAAATGATTCACGGGATAGATAACCAAGGTCCTAATTCCTGCCTGGAAGTACTAACTGCGTATTTAAGTGTAGCAGTGCCTGATGATACTATTTCTAAGAAACAATTCATTTTGATTCAATAAACAAAAGTGCGTCGAATTTAAAGACGCATACGGCGACCAAAAAATTATAATGCAAGTTGGACACAAAATAAAAAATCTATAAAGATGATTTGTACCCCTGGTGGGACTCGAACCCACAATCCCCGGCTTAGGAGGCCGATGCCTTATCCATTAGGCCACAGGGGCAGATGATGAAACTGCTTAATTTACATTATGATACTTATTGAATATAAAAGAAAAATATATAGTGCAATAATTTTAATTTTATTTTGTCATACAATCCAAACAGTTTTGTTGGTACTAGTACTTGTACTAAATGCAAAATAATTACATATCTTTACTCTTATTAACGCCATCTATACGCATATAGAAGTAACTACGGAGTAGTAAATTTAAATGTTTCTTCCGTCAATGTACAAGTGCTAAAATTTGGTTTTGATGCTCGACGATAGATGGCGCTAGTAGTTAAAGTTATTAAATAATTAACCTACTTATTATTAAGAATGCTTTTGTATAAACGACTGTGTGTTTGTTATTCTTTCACCCAAATACCAATTAAACAAATTCGGATGTAATTTGACAAGAATATTAGGTACACAGGAATATCAGAATATGACTTTTTTAATGACTAATGGAATAAATTAAAATGCCTTTCCTACATTCAGGTGTTCCAAAGTCCTCATGAACTTAAAATATTAGGGTCACAGTAAAATTAATATATATTAAATGTAACGATTAAATTATTAAATTAAAGGAGTACAAATAAAAATAATCTAGAAAACATGTTATGATAATTTGTGACTATCGTGTTAAATGAAAATTTTTGGTAGTTATGCCAGTTTATCACCATAATTGCTAAGTTTTCATTAACTCTTTGCTACGAATCCTGTACAATTAAATAATTATCTATAATTTTTTTTATGGTTCTTTAATTTCATGAAATACTATGATTAAATCAACATTTTTAGTTAAGTTTGCAACGACTCCGTGGCGCAACGGTAGCGCGTCTGACTCCAGATCAGAAGGTTGCGTGTTCAAATCACGTCGGGGTCAAAATCTTCTTTTTTTGTAATAAAGTTCCAGTGAGTGGTGGCCCACTACAGATTAATATTAAATAATATTTTAATACTTTAGATCAGTAAATTTAACTCTGCTATAACCGAAAACAGAATATTTCTTAAAATCTATGTTCCGAAGCGGTTCGATAAAAGTGATGACGTTGGTAATCCAAGGAAAATCAATACAAGTCCTCTATAATTAGTAATACGAGGCATTCATAAAAGATGTCATTTCGCTAATTATATCTCGCATGGAACCGGTATAAGCAGCTCCAACCACCGCTCTCCACCAGATCGATGCCAGCTTCCAGCCAGCGCCAGTAAATTAATTTGCAGCATTGATTGACGTCCAGTCTATAACCGATACGGCAAACATTGCAGAATGTACGCAAGAGGATACGTGACAAAAAATATGTACCCAACTGGTTAGGTGCACATCTGGTTATAGGTGGATGTTTTAAATATTTATCGCAAATATCGCCGGCCGCAGCTAGTGTAAGTATATTGTATAAGTTATGACTGGTTTCTGCATAATAAACTCAATGAAACTTTGGAGAAGGTAGTGTATGTACCTTACCGTTGTTGCCCCCTTCTCGCTTTTTCCTTATCTACATGATTCTATAGGTACTTATCAAAAATAGATAGATAGAAAAGAGAATAGAAATAGAACACTTGGTTTGACGCTTCACAACCATATTATGATAGTTCATGTATAAACAATCGCCCATATTAAATTAATGACAGGTCTAAAATATGTATATGTATATGTTTTCTTTAAGCCTTATCCATAAGTACATTACGTTGATTGTATCCCGTGGCCCGCAGAGGAGGGAGGAGGAGGGCAACGCATCTGTAGGGGAAAGTACCCTAATATCGGATAGGTGGATACCTCAATATTTCATAAACAAAGCAGCATCATCTATCGAGCATTCTCGGTACTGTTAGCACACAGCTAGATAGAATATCGACAGCGCGCTCGTTGACATTTCGGGCAAGATGGCGACTTACCGAGCGAAAAAGTGAATTAACGCCTAACGAAAATTCAAATACTATATTTTAAAAGTGTTATTTTAGAAAAGTAAGTAGTTTAGTTTATTAAATTATCATTAAATGTCATTATGCATGTATTTGCTTTACGAAAAACAAAGTTTTCTTGATATATTTTAAGAACGTATTCAGATATTATTATTTATTTTGCTTATGTCTGAATCCCTTATATCGGATACTTGGTGTTGCTCAATATCGGATATCCGATAAAAGGATCATTTTTGCTGAAGATTTCGTTTGACTTCAAATTAAAAGAGAGTTATTGATTGATTGTGTGTGATTCAATATAAATGTGTGTGTGTTAGACAGAGAGAAAGAGATACAGACACTGGGTGTGCCACAGCATATGGGATGCGGTGGGGGTGGTGTGTATATGATTGTGTTAATTATTGAAATTGTGCCAGTTTTAAACCTAAAATTTCATTTTAGTTGTCAAAATGGATAAAAAAAGAAAATTGTGGTGTCCAGAAGCTATGAAAAAAGCGTACATGTCTGTGAAATGTAAAGAGATGGGCTACCTAAAGGCTGCAAATGTATTTTCTGTACCAAAATCTACATTAGAAGACTATATTAAAAGCAAAAAAAATATTGATGAGTTACTGCAAACTAGGCTGGGCAGAAGACCTACCTTTGATCAAGAAATCGAAAAAGAATTAGTAAGATACTGCTTGGAAATGGTGAACAGGTATTATGGCTTACGTGCGTCAGATTTGAGAAATATGGCGTTTCAACTGGCCATCAAAAATAATCTTCCAAATCGATTCGCCGATAAAGGCGCAGCCGGGAAAAAATGGTTGTCTTGTTTTTTGAAAAGGCACCCAGAGCTGACATTCCGTACCCCAGAAGCTACCACAGCTCTGCGGGCTAGAGGGTTCTCTAAAGACACAGTTGCTTTCTTTATTGATAATATTTTGCAAGCTGAAATGTCGAAAGTTAACTTTGATCCGACTCGAGTGTTCAACGTAGACGAAACTGGGGTAACCGTAGTGCAATCAAAAATGGCCAGAGTCATTTGCAGAAAGGGTCAGAAACAGGTAGGCGGTATAAGTTCTGCTGAAAGGGGCAGTCTAGTGACGCTTGTGTTCTGTATGAGTGCTGCTGGCCTCTACGTACCGCCGATGTTTGTGTTCCCGAGGGTGCAAACGTAAAACCAAATGTAACAACTACCTTGTAAAGTAAAAAAAGTGACTTGATTTATAATATCTATTAAAATTGAGTATATATTTTAGGTTTCATAATATTGGATATCCGATATTAAGATAATATCGGATATCCGGTATTAGAAGCCTTCTTTTTATAACCTAAATTTTGCATTAAAATCGAAAATTTTAATTTGTGTTTATTTTTACAATTCAATATCGAATTCCTTTAAATCCCCATAATGTTCATGAAACGAAGTTTACGTATACCAATTTTCATTCGTGTAGGGATATATTTCATACTTTTTTTTTGGCATTTACAAAAAGTATCCGATATTAGGGTACTTTCCCCTATAACCTCTTCGCGAATGTCTATGTGCGACGGTAGTCATCAAAATGGCGCCGATTTCTCGCTTGTCATCTCTCTACATTTTGTTTTATTTTTTCATCTCTCGACCTTATAGTATATGCTGTTACACCTATTAAGTAAGAATTCTATCAAATTTCAAACATCAACCCTTTAATCTATAAGGTCATACCTAACCTTCTTCTTTTCCATCTCCCGGTTTTAACATCTTCCACATTTACCTTTAATTTATGCTCAACTGTGTAAGTGCATTATTAACATGATTACTCGCTTAATTAAACATCGATCACTTCTTATTCAAACATAATCGATATAACGTTGCGCTAAGGCATATTTTGCAGTGGCAGCCTTCATCGCTCAAATGACTGGCCCAACTGAGCACTAGCATACGTGTCTAGAGTTGCGTTTGCAAATAGTTATGTATAATTATTCCTCGTGTCTTGTGGACACACATGCATAGATTATATGCTTATACTGACACACACATGCATGCCTTTCTACGTAACGAGTCTGTGAACACACCTACATCCTGTGTGCCAATAGGTGCAGCGTATGTAGGCGCCGTGTGTTGTCTCGGTGGTAAGAACCATGAAGTACAAATCAATTTTCGGAACATGTATGTTTGATTAACACTTATCAATGTAGGCACGTGATGTTTGTTCGTTTTCAGTGATGGCCTCACTTCGGACTTAGAAAAATTCCACGCTGGTGGATTTTTGGGCAACTAATTTTTAAATACTGGCGTGAACCAAACAACCGTCAAGATGTAGGTAGATATTTTGAAGACCTTGTGGTAATGTCTACAGTTGAAGAAAATTTACCGACAATACATAGTAGTGCAGCTGAATAGGGCCGGCGCGACCGGGGAGGTACTCTCACAACCTTAGCGGCGTAAAGTAACAGCTGCGCTGTCGCGTTTCGTGCGGTGTGTAAGTAGCCGGAGACCCGTGGAGGAGGGAGGAGGAAGGAGAGCAACGCATCGGTACAGTCTTTATGCGGATGTCTATGGGCGTCGGTAATTATGAAAGTGGCTCCGACTGCTTATGTACCCCAATCTACTATAAAGAATGTATAATTTAGATGTTCATAAAATAATAACACTTGATAATAACAAGTGAAGACGTTTTCACTACGGCGAGAAATTGTTTTTTTTTTCATATGACGTGACCATATCGTCCGAGTCGGATGTTTCTAATTGGCGATTGCTGTTTGCATCACATCACCTCATTTCAGACGTGAAAGTTTGCAAGTTTCATTGTTATTTACCACGCAAATATTTGTAGGTTTACTTCCATTTGACCTCAAGATATAAGGAAAGAATTTAGATATACATTTAATAAGAGTGAACCCAAAGTAACTCATCTGCCAGCTAGAACATCCTCATTTATCTTGCAGTTTACGGGTTTTGACGGTAAAATATTTATTAAAGGCACCACCACCACCCAATACCCATGCTCTCCCACCTCTTGGTAGACAGAGCGAATCACGGGAGACGGGAGAGAATCCCCTGGGGTTTTGCTCACCGGCTCAGTTCCCTAACTTGCAATTCTTGACTCTCAACAAATTGTTTAAGTAGTCACTAGTCGTGGCCACTAGCATCTCTTTGTCTGGTGTAAACTGTAACCCGGCCGAAACGTCAAGCAAAGGAGCCTACTCTCATTTCAAAGGCCAGCAACGCAACTACAAAATCCTCGTGTTGCAGCCTTCTATGGGCGTTGGAAATCACCTTCATCATTGTCACCCGACTGGCCGTTTGCCCCCTAAACTATATAAAAAAAAGTATCCTACTTTATCGTTTACCCAGTTGGAAGTGATGTTATATAATATAAGATACAATTCCTTAGATAATAATAGAAAAAAACGATCAGTACAACCGCAATTGTTCTGAACAATAGAAAGTAACAAAGGCTCCTTACGTACGATGTCTGTTACGGCCTTGTGACTCTGTGCCTTTCGTTGAATGACGTATGCAATTTCAATGTCATTGAAGGACACTCTTTCAGACATCTGCCAACATTAGCATTTAAAATATCATATTACCCGTCAACCCGGTGCTGCACGCGCTCTTTAGAATTGACCACTATTAATTTATATTATTTTTATAGTCGTATTATTCAGTAGGCATTGAAGCCACTGGTTCCGGTAACAGCTTAGGTAATCGTGAGTCAGTAAGCGTAACTGAAGGTGAGACCTTGTAGACTACGCTTATTTGATAGATTATACATGCCAGGTAGAGGTCGTTACCCCGCAATTAGAAAAGAGGTATGATAATATTATTTCTAGGATCCTTGGACTACACAGAGGCAGGAGAATTGAACAGAATGCGCCATGTTCAACGCTCTGAAAAACGATGCGATATTTGTGGAAGAGATTTGTAGTTATTAGAATTTACAAGGGAACAAGTCTTACCACAGCGTATGTTAGAAGACAATGATGTGGCCAAGTTCTAGTATATTTTTATGTGGTGGGGTATTTTTATCTCATATTTAAGTAAATGTTTTTGGCTGGTTTTTATATCCAGTAAAGCTTGCTGGGGCATGTATAGATTATAAAAAGAAAGTATTTTATAGACATCAATTTGTTTTCGATTTTTATTCACTATAATATTTATAGACTAAAATAACGCACTAAACTAACTTTAAGATCTGTTTCAAACTAAGGTACTTACTTCAGCATATTCGACCTACCCAACAGTGTGGGCGGGGTCATTAGGGAAAGGATTTGAACCGGGTTCAACTAGACCGCCAGGCAGGTTAAGCGCTTCTTGACGTTTAGATGGGATATAGTAGTTCTCTACAGGGAAGATCGAGTACCCATACCGACCGGTAATCCACACAGGTTGTGCGAACGCTGCATAAATGTACCTACTAAATTTAGTAAAAAATACTAAGTACTTATGTATATTTGTTATTTATTTATTTATATAAATATGGAATGGTAGCTAAAGCCGAAATCTTTGATATATAAACGCACATACATTATAAAATGTAAATTGTAATCTGCAGTCAACACTTGCATAATTTTTTTTGTATTATTGTTGTTACAAGATTAAAATCATTTTTGCACACAGCTTTGCTGCGTTTAATTAAATTATGTAGGTATGTGAATATATGTACTCACTTATTCTTAATTAACTTTTTATGTGCCTTTGTCAAAAATTAGACATCTTACTAAGTATATACCTATAGTAAACACAAAGGCGTACGTTTAAATATATAATTACCTTTCACTGACATAACAAATAACTAGTGGCGTCCAGTAACTGACCTTGATAATTTATATAACATCAATCATTGGTGATTTATTGACGTCAACGAAACGTTTGACGCAGATCGTCTATACCCTCCAATTATTTTTTATTAATACCAATTCAGTTTTGGTTGCTTCAATTGACCCCTGTTCTGGATGGGTGTGCGTGAGCAGAGTCACGCCCAACACGTGCACTTTATTTAGCATTTAATTCAAAACTTTCCATGCTTTTCTTGTGTAGGTAAAAAACTGAAACGCAGAGACGAAATATAGATAGAGCAAAACTGTTTATCATGGTTACGGTTAGTAATGTGTTACCAGGCGTATTAACCAACTGTAATTTGGCATTAAATTGGTAGCATAATTGGCTTTGTTATATTTTTTGTGGTGTCAGTGCTACCGTTCAATAATCAGGTATAATAATAGTACAGATTAGATCCTAGAGTTAGTGTTGCTAGAGTAAATAAAGAAACCATTAAAACCATCTCAAATGTTTCAACACGTACCAATGACGACTTTTTAAAGAAGAAGAGAGAAACCATCAAAGAGCGCATATAAAACGATTACCCGTGTATTTGCTTTGCATGAAGGTAAATGGACATTCGTAGCTGTCTCATGATTGCTGACGCCCAAAAATCATACGCTTATGCATTTCACATCGCGATATAAGCAATGGGCTATACCATCTCTCATAAACTTATCAAATCGTATGTAGAAATCAATCACACGAGCATTGTTAACGAGAGTTACCTCCTCAGTCATCCCTAAATTTCATGATTCACTATAATGCACTAAAACCAAAGGCATTGTTACAGCAATTATGTTTTACAAAAGGTCATTATTGTTAAAGATGATTTAATAGCTGTACTAGATGACATATGCTGCGGTCGAGCAATTTGTTCATTTCATGATGAAATATGAATAAGTTGTTAAATAAATTGGGAAGTGACATCATCCCATATCATACATACTAGTATTGTTTGCTACTTATGTTGTTTATATAGTGTTAAAACGAAAAAAAAAATTGTCTGGATATTTAGGCTTACTAGAGTTTGAAACAGTGTTCCTACATCCTTCCTATGTAGTTTTGCTACAAAGTTTCATAACATATGTAATAATTAGGGAAAGGTCGAGACAGCCCCAGCAAAAGTATCTTTTACTTATTCTTACTTATCTTTTATTATTAGTATCTTTTAGCAGTAGTAGTAGTATCTTTTACTTAAAGGGGGTTACCTCACGATTACGATGCAATCTTGATTTTTGGGAAATAAACATTTATTTATTATGTTATAATTTATTATTAGATTGATAATATTGAGGTTCATCGTTTACATAAGTATTATCTCTTGTTTTATATTTCTCCCTAGTCTATCCGTTTGCTCTAACAACATTATTATTGGTATAATTTAATGTTCTAATGAACGATATGATATCCTAAACTCTGCAACTAGCATATTACCTGGAATGCTTATTGTCACCGTACCAATCAGTATTTTCAGCGGATCAAGTATTATGATCAATGTAGTACCGTCCTTCCCGGCATCAGCTATAAAATCTTACTGGTGTTTTCGATAAAATATCTTGTTCTTCAGAGCACAAGCTCTCAAGAATAAAATATTTTAACCAAGCTTACTGCTGATTTATACCGTTTGAAGCCTGTGGCAATTTGGCTCAGGCATGAGGCGCTCTGTCCCTCGCTCTCCAAAGAATAAAATAGCAATACCGAAATACCTTACCCACCTTCTGTGCTCACGGCTCTTGCAAATCTGAGTTCCCTTACGGGCTAGAGTAATTGGCGTTGTTTCGTCTACCCACCATGTTGTTGCTGTTTAAACTTGGCGTTCGTTGTATGCTGAAAACGGAGCTCTGTTCTCCTGTTCTCCTGAAATTAAATATCCGCATACGTTTCTTCTAATTTACCCGTAATTCTAATGGTGTTGACCCACCTTGTGATATGTATTAACAAAGAATTTTGTTTACTCTCTGTCCACACTATACTGTAGAATATTTTCTATTTACTTGTTCGTTTACGTAATAACTATTAACACACTTGAGTCCTTGTTTTACTTACTTTGTAGAGGATTACTATTTATGCATGTTATATGTACAGAATTTCATGCATGGGAGTAATATTCCATTCGAGTTATTTTCTAAAACACATCACAATTCGAAGTAATTACGAAGAAGAAGAAAGAAAGATAAGAAGAGAGAGAAAAAAAGAAGAAATTATTAATATTGATGTAGATACCAGCAGTAGAGCCAAATGTATGTGTAGGTACGATTTTTCAGCGGGAAATATTTTGATGTTAACATAATATTACTACTGTTGCAGTATACGACTGCTCAAACCACGTGCCTTACATCGTTTTTTAAGTTATAAACTCTTTTATATTAACTATTAGTAGAGTTTTTAGACATACGTAATAGTAGTATAGTATAGTATAGTAGATATTTAATTTTTAGCTGGAACGGATATTAATGTGTAAACTTGATTAAAACGCAGGATCTTATGCCAGCTATTTCATAATTGACTTAGCACCATAATCATATAATGCTTAACCGTTTATGGATGGCGTTAGGCTATTACGGGTAAATAACCCGTAATTCTAATAGTATTTACCCATCTTATGATATTAGGCAGAAAAATTTTTGAAAAAGAATTTTGTTTATTCTATATCCACTAGTGTGGATATAGAACTGGTTATGTTTCTATTGCAATCGAGCCTTTACCGTATATTTTATAACTTTAGCTTCTTGCGCTCTACCAAGCGGTCGGCGTGAGCTAGTTAATTTGGTTTCAAACAAGTTTTCCAATTCATTTTAAACACTACAGATAACAGAGACACATGTCTTCGTGGCCAGCAAGTTGAACGTCTTGACGGTCCGATTGGGCACGTTACAGAGGTGTTACTAAATGTTGTTACACATTCTTGTGTCGTCTATTTTAAAATTTAATGGAAAATTATTATAAGATTTCACAATCTGTTTTCAATAGTGAGTCGTTAATTAGTAAGTAATTGGTTTGATGTATGGGTGTCTGTGACTTTTAAGTAACGATTTTGTATAGGTAAAAACAGGAGGCTTGTATCAAACTCATTAGTTTAATTTTTTTAACCATATCCCGGGCAAAATAAAATCTAAGGGTGTTTTTTTAGTACTACTTAATTCTATGTTCACAGTAAAGCAGTATCTATTTAAGTATATGCTAATAGACAATTAAGTGGAGACTACCGGTCACGACACAGAAATAAAACCAAGCGTGAACCGGAAAATAGTTTTATTGTCATTTATTTCATTATTATAATAAAATAATGTTTTAATAAACACTTTGAATGCAATTGCATGAATACAAAATTTCAACTAATCTAAAAAGTAGAGAATAGATGAAGATAGAATAGGTACCTAGATAGATGTAGAGAATATAGGTGGTTGTATAGATTCCTGTAGGCTCTAGGTAGGCTTGCCAACCGTGCCGCATTACGCGAGGCATCCCGCTTCTGAGCCCCTATTCAATACGTTCCACTTAGGGTGTGTGCGGGACGCTAAACGTCCCGCTTTTCGACCACCACCGATAGCCGGCCGGCCAAATGATAGGCCCCGCAAAAAAAAAGTTATTTAGAAAGTACCTAATTTAAAATGTTCTTGACAAAGTGCTATTATTTTATTCAATATTTGATCCACGGCGCCTAAAAAAAGGTTATTTACTCGATTTCACGAGTAATCGAATAACAATTGATGCACGAGGCGCATGCACCAGACTGTGAGCGATATTGTATGTTGTAGTCTATCTCGCGACCTAAAAAAAGCTCGTCGTGAGAATACACGACTAATTGCAACAATCGCCCATCACTGCCTGGGTCCCGCTGTTTTAGCCCTTGTCCCCGCATTTGATATCATTATTGCCCGCAAATTTGTAAATTCAAGTTGGCAAGCCTAGCTTTGGGTGCTATACTTACATTCATTTTTTTTT
>LUGF01050217.1:109583-125798 GCA_001625245.1 Calycopis cecrops
CGTCAGGTATCGCAAAATTTTATCAATTTATGTAAATTGCCTGTTTCGTGGTTAATTACATTAATGATAACCACGTACTTTGACATGCAGGGCAAATTTAATATGCATGCAGGCCAACCTGTATTACTTTTCGACGAATTCACAATCGTACTGGTAAGCTAAATCATTACTTGGGTTTGCGGTATACGATCTATCGAAGGCATTTGACAGGAGAGTATAGCCATAAACATTCACCTGCAGCACGATGGTGTGACGACATAAGAGAGGCGGTGGACTGCGGATGAATGCGGGCTGCACAATATGGGATGGTCGGTGCTTTATGGGGTCGGCCTACGTTCAGCGGACGGCTACAGACTGATTTCGAATTTCGCAACAGATTCATCGGCTAGTAACACGGCTTCCAAACAAATTATCTGTCTAAGATGAGATTATAATAAGTATTAACGTTTTTATAACTTCTTCAAAACATAATTATAAAAATGGTAATTTTCAGAATGTAATTAGGTTCGGTAGGTACTGTTCACGCGACGCTGCACAGAGGTCGTACAAAGGTCGGAGTATTACGAATAC
This sequence comes from Calycopis cecrops, assembly GCA_001625245.1. Classification (NCBI taxonomy): domain Eukaryota; kingdom Metazoa; phylum Arthropoda; class Insecta; order Lepidoptera; family Lycaenidae; genus Calycopis; species Calycopis cecrops. The sequence continues at coordinate 110,154 of LUGF01050217.1, forward strand.
ATACTAATATAGTACATCATCATCATTGCTTATTGCTGACCTGTTGTCTTTCAATGTGTAGAGAACGCTCGCTCTGATACAATGACTCACAATTGTCCTGTATGAGAACATTTCCCCAAAAAGGTCAGAGGTCTTACAAAATATAGCATAAGACCAACAAATCTTAAGTTTTCAGAGATCGGTCTGTTGCTACATAGACCATAGCATCGTCATTAAGTTGACGCATACGGGCAGATGAGTTTCAAGATTACTACTATATTGCAACATCTCATAAAAACCCATTTGTCACTAACGACATATCATCCACATTAGATGGTGTCATGAAGTGAAACTATCATTTCATTTCGCCCGTGAAAGTACTGGAGCAAATGTTGTAGGAACGAGGTAAAAGAGCGTCGCATTTGCATTTTTATTTTATGATGAAAATCTCAATGGACATGGTCATCAGGTAACCTCGCGGTCATGTTCAGTCTTTATTGATCCACTGCTGTGCAAAAGCCTCTTTCAACAGGAGGGCGTCTCCTCACTCCTGCCACATGAACCCACCACTGGCCCCTAATTATGTCCTAATGGATACGAAAAGTGAGCTTTGGTGCTACCTATGATGTTGCAACATCATGGAGAACACTTCATATGTAGAGACGTCAACTTCAAAATCCCGGACATATACAAAAATATCAAACACACATATTTGTCGAATCCAGTCTCACAATCTGTAAGTGAACTTGCGACTAGATCATAAATCAGTCAAAAGCGGCAAATAAATTCATTGGCAGCAAGAAAACGTTAAAGTCAAAATAGCAGGAAATAACGCTGTTTAAAAAACTTAGTTCTTACATGCAATCCAGCAAAAAAATCTAATTTATAGCAAGACAATTTAAAGTCTATTGTTTAGAGTTAGACAGTAGCGCTTGGCCACAGACTGCCACACCCAAGTCTGACGACCTTCACTATGACCTTCCTCGTTTTTTCTCCTACAAAATTGATGACGTATGACGATTATGCTGCCTCGTGTTGTTGCTATGCTATCTTTCCTAGGTTTCTATCAAATTGCGTAAGTTGTTTTCCAAAATGATTCTTTAGAAAATAATCCTCAATGATACAAACCAGATTGACGATATGACTTCAATCATGACTGACGCAACTGTTATTATTATTTGCCGTTTCCCCAAGGCTGAAGCGTTGCATTGAAAGTACGATTAGTGTTGGTGGCTCGCGATTGGCTGGCGGCGGAGGCCTGGCCGGGTGTGGCGAAACGAGTTGCGGTGTGGCGCGCGTATCATGTGATTACAATTCACAGAACTCATAAGCTAGGGTTACCATTTCTTCGCATTCCGATGCAGGACAAAATGGGACGAATGTGAAATTATCAACTATCAGACATCGCCGTATTATGTAGCCCCTGAGTAAAAGTGAGTCTTGCTAACCTATGGCAAATTTAACCTTAATCTGTAAAAATAACTTTTAGTTGTTTCAGAGATCTTATGAAATAATATACTCATTGTACATCCTTGTCCAAATATAAGTAGCAGGGATAAATGTGTTAGCTTTTTAAATACTTTGGTTGGAGCCATTGAATGGCATTGAGCCAAACCAGCTTGTATAGCAAATGTCCGCATTTAGTTTATAGGGGCACTGCCCACTGGCCATATATTTAGCCTGACAGTGCAATATTAATTGGCCTGGGTGAAAGCCGCATTCCAAACATAATGTCAATTCAGTTCCATGGTTTTACGAAAATCCAAATTTATGTATCTTTGTTTTCTATTTGAAAACAATCATGATAGAATGTTTCCACCTCACAAACATTGGCTCACAAACATGTGATGAAAATAGGCTTACATCTGTAGAGGCAAGCCTATTGTAGACATGTTACGATGTTAACGAACTGTCACGATCGAAGACAACACAGGAATTTGCTCTGGACTCATGTTCCTCTTTCTTCTTGCTAGAATGTTTCTAAATTCAAAAATATACCACTAGAGATCCAAATAATTAAAGAACATGAGGAAAATACCAAGAAAATGTAATTTCTTATGTGACTTATCCAAAAATCTACCAACAAATCCTTATAGGTTTTAGAATTGGTCAGCAGAAATAAATTTATTTGCTATATTCCGGTTCACTGCATCGCCTGCCCGCTTCTGCCCAACGCTTGAATAAGCCGATCCCCAGCTGGCAACCAACCTCATCCTATACCTACACAAATATTTTGTCCTACATAGTTGGTACTTATTTTTGAGTCAATGGTTCAGGTTAAATTGGACTGCCCCAAAAAGTACTATAGCAGTAGCTGCATTATTGACCACAACAAGATCTTCCATTGTCCCTGTGTTTAAGTACTCGGGCTCCGGAGGAGGTGTTGCATGGATTGCCATACAAGAAGTACTTTGTTCTCCCATAGAAGGAATTAGGGCGAATTCGATGCTTGGTACTAGGATAGCAGAACTAAAACATGAATTTAAATCTCCTATCTAAAACCTCAAAAACATTTTTTCTTTGGCAATTTTGGCATACGTGATCAGTTCCATGTTCAAAGCGCTTAGCTGCGCGAAGCTTCAAATTTATAAACAAGCCAAGTGCATAACGGTCACGTTTCGTCCCCGCGGGTCATCACGGATACGGTACTTATGCAAGCTGATAGAGAAAAGTAAAATTGTCGCCTTGTTGCCATGTGGACTTGATTATGTGCATAAAATAAAATGGACCGGTTCTGTATCCGTTTACTTTACCTTAATCAAGCAGGTTTAATAATACATTCGGAGAAGCTTTCTGTTCAAAACTGTCCGACTCATTTTTCAGTCTATCTAGTCAGACAATGAATCTAGGCCAACAATGTAGTCATGGCGCCACATCAATTAAACTAGGTATTGAATCAATGAGACGACGCCAAAAAATTAATTGAGAAAATGATAATAATGATCAGAATATTATGGAACACTTTGTAACGTTCAAGTAAAATGCCAAGATCATTAATTTGTACATTGTGCTACAAGGGAACAATGTAACTTTTATGACGAAATACTTTCCTACTGCATTGCACAACTTTCTACATCTATGCCGAAAGTTCTAACTTCTGTCTAAAGTTCGAAATTTCGGCATATGAAGGAGCAAATAGCAATTACAAAACGCATCTTAACATTCCTGTTATACGTATTAGCGGACTGACATCTAAACATCTTTTTACATTTCCAGACCATAAACAATGTTGTTAATACTAAATGCGGTGCGGAAAAAATGCGGTAGTATCCTAGGGCTATCTTTAGCTACAATAAGAACCATCAAGGCAAAACTCAAACGAGTTCTGTATAACGAGAAAGATTATTGCAGGACTTTTCACCCTACTCGTATCTACGTGGCGCCAGCGGTAACATCTATTATAAGAAACAATAAAAACAGGCTATAAAGGATTAACTTTATAATTGTGTATTAGAAATCGTTCTTCTTTATATGTGTATACTAGCTGCGCCCCGCGGTTTCACCCGCGTAACTTTCGATCCCGTGGGAATATCGGGATGAAAAATAGATGTTGGCCGATTCTCAGACCTACTTAATATGCTCACAAAATTTCATGAGGATCGTTCAAGCCGTTTTGGAGGGGTATGGCAACGAAAACTGTGACACGAGAATTTTATATATTAGATTTAATAAGGTGTAAGAGTTAGTGCCACGCTGCATGCATGCATGTAGCCGAATTGCGTCGGTATCACGACCAGGGAGGTATCAGGTACCTCTCGCTTAAACGAAACCGGCGTAAAGTGACAGGTGTATCGCGTTTCGTGCGGTGTGTAAGAAGCCGGTGCCGTGTATAACTTCTGTGTGTGGTGTCGGTAGTCATAAAAATGGATCTCACTGCTCGTTTGCTCCCTTAAACTATAAAAAGTGATTTAATACATATATATTTTTATGTATGTGTTTAATGAATGATTATTTATTAAAATGTATGACACAAATAATATGTAATAAGTTAGTTTGTTTGGTTAAATAGGGTAGAAGAGGATAAATCATGACCGACTTTCGTAGCTTTTTTTGATATAGTGTAAAGGATCAAACAAGCAGTCGGAGCCATGGAATGGTTACCTAAACCCATAGATATCCGCACAGAGGCTTTGAGAATGAAGCTTGAAAGCGAATACGTATTAAAAGTAACATGGCATTACCTCTTGCTACTTACCACCAAAAAGCTGCGCCCCGCGGTGTCACCTGCGTAAATTTCGATCCCGTGGAAAATAGTAAATCATCCCACGGCATCCCATAGGAACATTTTTTCGGGATAAAAATTATCCTATGTGTCAATCCCAGTTACCCTCTATGTGTGTGAAAAATTTCATGAAAATAGATCCAGCAGTTTTTGCGTGAAGGAGTAACAAACAAACTTTCGCATTTATAATACAAGCTGCGCCCCGCGGTTTCACCCGCGTCAATTTCGATCCCGTGGCCAATAGTAAATCATCCCAAGGCATCCAATAGGAACATTTTTTCGGGATAAAAATTATCCTGTGTCAATCCCAGTTACCCTCTATGTGTGTGAAAAATTTCATGAAAATCGGTTCAGCAATTTTTGCGTGGGAGTAACAAACAAACAAAGTTTCGCATTTATAATATTAGTAGGATACGCGTTATGGCCGTCGGCTTGTGTTAAATGGAGAGTAAGATTTGGCATGAAAACCGGCTATAACGCGGCAGTTAAGTGCGTGTTTAAAAACAAACTCGGTGAACATAAACAAATACACGTGGATCAATTTACTGCCTCCTTATCAGCGAGAAATACGAATCGATATTGTGATAAATAGCTTGTAAAAACCGTTAATGTGCACAAATACAGGGTTGAGTCATTAAATATTACTTCGTGAAGTGACACAGCGTGAAGCGATGGCTATTCGTGCGGATAGCGCAATAGTTTCCTCTCCTCAGATTGCTGGATACTTCCAAAACCGCAAAAAACGCGACCGCGAAACTGTTACTTCCCGTCGGTTACCTGCTATACATAGGTATATGCTACAGTGACTCTAGTAACAGGTTTTTTTATGGTTAATTAGTCAGAAATGTGTAAATAATATAATCAAGCATACAATAAAAGCATATAAATTTTATAGATAATTACTTGAAGTAACGAGTATTAATCATCTGATTAGTATCTTAAGTGAATAATTTCTCAAACGCCCGTAACAAAATAAATATTTAATATTTATTATAATTGGCCACGCTCATATTGCCGAGGTAGATAATACGGAAATAATTATTTCAAAAATATAATTATCATGTGCTTTTTTTTAAATGTGCCTTATTACGAAGGCATTTTTCCCCCCGATGAATAAGAAATATAATAATAGGCATATCATTTAAATCTCCACATTAAAATTAAATTTTATTCACTATGGAGATACAAAAGATTATGTATAAAATTATATACCTACATTATACAGGTCTTTTCTTAAGTACGCCGTAAATATGTTTACTTTTTGATTCAAATTCTCTTACAAAAACCGCTGGCTAAATTATAAAATACTACAAAGCACGCAAATAGTTTTTCTTGAAGCATAAGAATGCAAAACATGCATGCATGTTGTATAAGTGTGGGTACGAGGTATACGGCGAGGAACAAACGAGGCACGAACGGATAATGTCTCATACGTATTCAGAGTGTGGCCACGAAATAGGCTAGCGTGCTGAGAATTAGCCATACGCAAAGAGCGACGTTTGTAGAGTTGTCTAAATTTGTACAAAAAATCCCTATTTTTTTGAGTTTGATAAAAGTTTGCTTTTTTCACTTTCGCTTCTGATGAACAATGTGAATGGCTTTTAATTGTCTGTAGTCCTATTTATTTTGAGTAGCGTAACTCATAGGATTATATTGATACGGTGTATGTGATTATACTTAATAAAATAAAGCGCTAGTATATTTTGTTTAGGTTACATGTTTTTCGCAGAAAAAATTGATAATTTTCCACATGAAAAATCAGCTAATGTCACAAGTTTGCAACTACCTCCTCACAGAAACTCACACTCATCCGTTAATCTGTTCCGAAGTAACAGCCATTAAAAACAGATAAACCAAATTAATTGTGAATTCGTTGCTTATTCGCATAATATTTGGTGATGAAAAACTATCGATAGCAAAAAAAGATATTTTTGTCTTTTTTTTCCTAGTCGTATTTTTTCATCATAACCGAGTGTTACATGTTTTGACACCTTCGCCTTGTTCTTGCTCAATCTCGTCACCTTCGATCTTCCCTGACACCTGCATACAACCACATTCGCATACATCTTTTTGTTAAGGTTTCATTTCAAATTAAATGTCATTTTTAAAATACTTCTGGCCACTACGAAATAGGAATTCTATCTTCGTGGCCCCACATAATAGCACAAATTAAATACATGCGATGGCGTCTGGCGCCCGCCGCCTGTATCCATAATTTTGGTATGTATCTGCTCTAGCGTAATATCTAATTAATTAATTATACTTTACCTTTGCAAAGGTAAATTATTGTTAATTTTAGAGGAGATAGAACGAAATTAAGTCCTTTAGTGAGCCTCGTTGCTTGATCCTTATCATCTTATCCAAGATAGATGATGGCGCCACTCAGAGCGTTGGTGCTCGATGCGAGTGAAATGAACTTTTCCAGGCAAAAAAAAAAACGGTATCTCTATTAGTAGGTTAAAATAACAATGATTCAAAGTTATATAAAGAGATTTGTTGACGAGGTTGTAAGGGGTCATTGACTGCCACGTGGTCTAGTGGTAAGCGTGTTCAACCACAGACGTGAGGTCCTGGGTTCGAATCCCGGGTCGGACCAAAAATTGTTATTGGGATTTTTCAATTTCTAATAACAGTCCGGAGTCAGGAAGTTGGCGGTGTTACACCCCCGTGCCTCGGAGAGCACGTTAAGCCGTCGGTCCTGCGCCTGATTTCTCACCGGTCGTGTCGGATTGCCGTCCCATCGGAATATGAGAGTGAGGGAATAGAGAGTGCACTTGTGTCTGCGCGCACACTTGTGCACTATAAATATATCCTGCGCATCTGGCTCGTCTCTATAGAGACGGCCGCCGTAGCCGAAATCGGCTAGGAGGATATTAAGGGGTCATTTGTCAACTGATAACCGCGTATGACCTTTATCCAAAAATGTCAACCATTTTTGTGTAATTTATACGTTCATATTTAAGAACCTGTTCGGACTTGTGAAATGTGGGTTCGGTTTTAAAACTAGTAAAAAAAACTCTTATTTTTGTTTATTATTTTATGCAACAGAGAGTTGTGAAAGGGTACTTTAGGTACTTTCCACAGTTTGATACTTTACAGAGTTATATATTGGAGCAATAACAGAGTGGCAACGGGCAAGGCATACCTAATACGACGGGCTCAGGCAGACGAGAGTCCTAATCAGAGCTGTAACTATAGGAAAATCTAGACTTGTCATTAATTGAGCTTTTATCCTTGGGAGAGACAGTGTCCCTCCGATTACTTTGCCAGGGTCTCCTAACAGATAGTTGTGTCACTTGTATTAAATTATCCTAACGTCACAACATTTCCTTAGAGGACGCGCTTAGGGGAGATCCCTCCATATTACCTTTATCCCTCTAAAACAGGGTTTCTTAAGCTATTTGCAGTCACATACAACTAACAATTCCATGTAACTCTCAATTACTGTTGCTAATTAGGAAAATACAAGTTATGTTCATATAGGTATAATAAGTATTGGCTATTTGAAGATACATTACATTATCTGCAGCAGAAGAATTGTTCTTACTAACTTCTAATAAGATCAATTCTACTGCTTGACGATGAATAGGTACTATAAACCAAGGTACGTACCATTTTCTGACTACTTTACTCAATTGGACTACGTATCTCTGACGCCGATGCTATGAGCCAATAACGAGTTTATAGAACCCGCTTTAAGAAACCCTGCCTTTAAGGGATCGTCTATATATAGCCACCGTAACATAGATAAGGAGCAAAATAAAATAAACAAAGTATGTAAATAGCGAAATAAGTTTTTTCCCTTTTTTGCCCTTGCCCAAATAAGGCTGTCGGATGATGTATGAGTGTGCTCCTTCCAAGCCCTACACCGCTATACTAACGGTTATTTTATGTAAGTTGCATCCATCATTTTGGACGTGGGGCGATGAAGAAGCATGCTTTATCCATAAGGAAAAAGATATGAATAACTTTGGGAATAATACATTAAGTATAAGAAACAAAAAGTATTATTGCATGGGGGCCATCCCGATTTTCCCAATTCTCACAGATTGCACGTCATGTTGCATTATGTCCAATGACGTTGGTAAACAAACAATTTGGACAACGTCAGGGTGCATTTCGAGTTCATTTTGTTATCACTAAGGGAATCGTACACGACTTGAAGTAAGCAGAAGATATATTGTCCAATGATTTTGGGTAGTCATAACACACATTACTGTTTTTACGTAAGTAACCAAAAATATAGGATTACTTACCTAATTGTGTCCAAAATTTCTTTATTATAAAAATTTACAGAGTTGCTTTTCTCACTTTTATTGAGCAAGGTTAGATTTGAACAACTAAAATAATAAATATTGTCTTACGAATGCTATCTTTTAATTGTTAGTCCCCATTTCTGTATATTTCGCTGCACTACTCAAACAAAAAATATGTTATAATGGTAACTATAAATCGAATGAATCTTTCATCTTCAAGATCTAATAATAGTACAAAAAGAATTTGCACTTCGCGTATTTTTAATCTTTATTTCTTAAGGTGATCTTATTATATGTATATAATTTTTTTGCCTTTAGCAGTCACGAAGTTCTTCAGTCATTTAATGCGCATGTGGCATATAAATGGCATATTATGGGATTTCCACTATTTTTAGACTTGATAACGAATCTTAAAAATAACAATGGCCCGCCTGTTTTAGTTACAACTCACGTTCATTTTTCGACCATTAAGAAAAAAAATGGGTTTATTTTGACGATTATTTTTGACCGTTGCTGACTCTACTTCTCGAATTACATAAACTGGGAATTCACATCCTTGTAAGTCGTGTATGATTATTACTTAATTCATTTTAGAATCGATTATATCATATTTCGAATAATCGAATAATAATGAATCGCTGGGGCGAATTCTTGTTGGCGACTCAAAGGTGTCATGGCGCCTCGGAGCAGGTTACTTGCACGAATGCATATATTTACATACAAACTGGCTCATAATGTTTTATTTGAAAGTCATTACATACGAAACTTGATTGTAGATTAGAATACTTTGCATATGTAATGTCTATATACTTCAATTCATCTTAGCGCTGTGAGTGCGAAGCTTGAACAATTTTCTTTCTCTTCTTTGTCTTTATACAAAGGAAAATGGAATCTCGCAAACTATACATGTCTTATAGGTTTCGTCGACTATCTCACATTGTCCTATCCAACATGGCAATTGAGATAACTAAGTCCATTGTAAATAAAAAGTAAAAAAAAAGTATTTTACAGAATGCAAGTGTTTAGATTCACGTGTAGTACGACTTTCACCTTAATCGCCTCCTACTAATGAAGAGAATCCCAGAAATAAATCCATGAGCTTATTTTGAGCTTGCAACTATTATCTTAAATTGATTAGATTTTTTATAATATTGTGTTTTTTTTGGTGTACTCAACAGAAGGAGAAAAGCTGTGCAACGCATCTGTATGACAATCTATCGTATTTAATGGGCGCCAGTAGTCAGTACTCGTCAAAACACTCCAACTGCTCGTTCGTATCGTATATTATAAAAAAAATAAAGTAAACGTGTCAGTAAATTGAGCTAAATGGAATCCGCGAATGACGCATCCAGCTTGACAGATTAAAAAACCGGTCAAGTGCGAGTCGGACTCGCGCACGAAGGGTTCCGTATAATCATTACCACCATAAAGTAATTAATAAATTGCTTAAAAAACAAGTTTATTGTATGGGGCCCCCCTTAAATATTCATATTATTTTTAGTATTTGTTGTTATAGCGGCAACAGAAATACACCATCTGTGAAAATTTCAACTGTCTTACTATCATAGTTCATGAGATACATACAGCCTGATGACAGACGGACGGACATCGGAGCCTTAGTAATAGGGTCCCGTTTTTACCCTTTGGGTACGGAACCCTAAAAATGTATATTGCGGTATCGTTTTAGTGACATGGCTACTAGGCTTCATACCTCCTCTGAGAGCATTTCTTCGCATGATGGACTCTGTATCAGGATCAGCGTCGGATATAGCTCTGGCGGCGTCTGGGGTTTGAGGACCTTCGAGTTGAGAAGGGGTCCCTTTTATGGGTACAAAAATTATCTTATTGGTCTTAGACTTGTTGCTTGTTGCTCTTAGACTGCAGTCCCATAAACAATCGCTGATCAGGATTTGTTAAAAATAAAAATTAGGTAGGTATTGTTCTTCGTCACGTGCGTGAAATACATCTTTCTTGCACGTGAATATAAAATCGAAAACTTGTTTATTATATAATAATATTCTATATTATACATTCTTCTATAATAATAGTAAAATATTTTATTATCTATGCACCAATCATTCGTGTGGCGAACATCGCAAGTTTACCTATTATCTTTATTATATTTTTCTACAAAAGTTCTCTTGTTGTGTGTCAAAGTCATTAACTATGATAATATGAATTACATAAATATAATGTTACTACTTTTATAGACATAAAATACAGATAAAACATGGTTGCAATAGAATAATAGATGTACCTACGTCAGTTACATAAGTCGCGTAACAATCTAGGATATAAAATTATGGCACGATTTGATGTCATTTTTATTAAATTTTGGTTTTCATTATAATATTTTGGAGGTAAGCTTGTCAAATAATTACTCCTTGGCAACGGTCCGGCTACCTGTGAACAGTCCCTTAAGGTCTGTAATATCAACTCGAAAACGGATCATAGCCGTATCGAGCCGTTTGTATTCTTTGTATGAAACTTCATGCTGCAACGCACACTAATGGAAAACGTAACGTATTCGCCTCGCCTCGGAACAGGCAACTGAACTGCTATCGATGCTCTTACAGCCGTCAACCAGGCGCTCTACCCGCACTTACGGCTCGCCTAGCCGTAGCCGAGTTGACATACAGGCGGTGCCGATACGCTTACGTTACGTTTATATTTCATACGTAACGCAAGCGGGTGCGGATACACCGCCGGATTGACGGCTAGGCGAAGGCGATACGGTTACGTTCCCTTTCCGAGTTGATATGTGTGCGGTGGCCAAAAGACGTCGTGTTTGTTGTGTGGCCGGGTTCCTATCCCAGCTCGTCACGAGCACAGGGACGCTACTGGAGGCGCCTTCGTAGCACCTCCGTTCGTCATCCGAAGGGGGGAGACTTCGTCTGCGGCCTTCTCTCTCTCTCGTTCGACGGCCACCTTCTGGCGCATGACTATCTCACAGAAGGAAGCCAGCGCCAGATAGGACTCATTGCCGAGCAACCCAGTGAAGAAGGTAGGCAGAGGCAAGTCCCCTCCGAGGACTGACGTCAGATCGTGACGCAGCGCTTCTCAAATATTATTTTCACCTAACCTAAAAAACCTAAAAAATATAGGAGTAAGATGTGCGGTAGATTAATGCTAATGCCAATACATAGGTCAACATACCACAAGAATGCTAATGCATTAGGATATACGGTCTATAAATAGCAGCTTGTTTATTAAAGAAGATTGAAAGTCTGAAATATAAATATTATAACAACAAAAATTATTCTACGAATATATATACTATATGCGCTCTGCGGTTTCGATCCCGTTGAAATATCGATATGAAAAATAGATGTTGGCCGATTCTCAGACTTACTCAATGCACACAAAATATCATGAGAATCGGTCTAGCCGTTGTCGAGTATTATGGTAGGTACTCGTAAGTAACAATGTAACACGAGATTCTTATAGAGATAATTATATACTAGGCTTCGAATAGAATCGAACTGCACACCGAGACCTCCAACAGGTCGACAAACCATCCACAGCCCATGTGTGATAATAATGATGGTAATAATAAAATATAATATTGTTATCAAATCTTCTGTTTCTTTCACAATTACTTTTAAGAGTAATCGGAGCACACAGATACGTACGCTGATTACATTTGGTAACAGCGCGAGCGTCACGAGGTCTCTTTTAGTTTTTTTTTTTAATATAAGGCATGCAAATTTTTTTTTACTACCGACGCCAATAGATATCCGCATAGAGGTTATACAGATTGCCCTCCTTACTCCCCTCTCCATGCGGCACCAGCTACTTACCCACTGCACGAAACGCTACAGTACGGCTGTCACTTTACGCCGGTATCGTGTAAGCGAGCGGTACCTCCCCAGTCGTTCTGGTACCATTCGGCTATACGCAAGCAGCATGGCACTGTCTCCTACTAGATCTATCAGGTTAAGATTTCAAGTTGGAAAAGAGAAACCTAGAAGCACGTGTTTTTTAGTCGGTACAGTTTGTTCTACGTGAAATCAAGCTGAAAGGGTATTAAATCTAATTCGCGTAGGCGTACTGAACAGGCCATAACGGTTTTACATACTATGTGTAGTGTTTCATTTCCTTAGGCAACTAGCAACTTTTTTAAATTTTGATACTTATGCAAAGTATCGAAATTTAAAAAAAAATAGAGCTACACCTAACACCCCTTAAAAAGATGTTCAATTATTGAGTTTGAACGTGAATTGGGCCAAAATTTCAGTCTTTTCTATAAGACGTAACTAAAATTATATGTCGCCATAATTTCATGTAGATTTATTGCACTTATAATGGTTTTTAAAACGCCAATAAGACCTGATATCGACTAGAAGGCAGCAATTGCACTGACACAATTACACTGCACCAGTACGGTGCACGACAAATAACTACTTGCATAGTAATCGATGGTTTACTCTCACGCGATGTGCTCGTCATATCTGCATGTGAAACTTAGTTACGAGCATAATGAAATTTCATTCGATTAATAATAATTATACAAAAAACTGGATATGCAAGAAACGGGAAAATGTAAATGACAAGCAACCACTGTATAAGTATTATGGAATGCATTTTATTATTTTTTATTGTTGCAAATATTTATCGTTGAAATATATTAAATTTGATATTTCGAGCCATTTCACGCCCAATTTTAAATTTATTGCATACGCTTAAAAAAGAACCTAAGCATGCATATTATAAATTACTTTTATTTATTGACTATTTTATAATATTATATTATAAGCGACTGATGTCTGATATCATCATCATCATCATCAGTACGTCCACTGCTGGACATAGGTCTCTCATAGAGCTCCACAGGTAAATGTCTGATATAAAAGCTAGAGAAAATATACTATTTATTATTTATTTTATTTTTATTTATTATAGTTATTATTTATCGTTTGAATTACACTTCAATATGACTCGTTTCGACTTTTCATGCTAAGAATATTAAAATTAACCTTTACTTGGGAGTTTTAATAAATTTAGTGGCGGCTGAATCAATTATTATCTAAAATTATTTCAACATAATGAGAGTATTTATCTGATTACTTAAATGTAAAATGTTGGTTCCAGATTTTACAAGATCTTTTCTAAGCTTTCCTATGAGAAGAGAGATTCCTATGAGACACGATATACTTTCGTGACAATAATAAGTAGGTATCTAAATATTTTGGGGCTTATGACGGAATCAGGAAGTGATTTTTTGATTTTTGATAAAATCATATTCAATTTTAGTAGAAGTTTTAATTTTAAATACGCACCTACCTCCTTTCTCTTACTGCCTACTCTATCACTTCTAGTTGTAACTATCTCTATCATTTCTTATTTGTAAAAAGAAAGTGAAACTTATTGATAATATTTCCCAATTCTTACTACATAACATTAAATCGGTATAAACTTGATGCTTTAAGGAAAATCGAAATGTTTTTGAATCGAATAGATGCGAACGTGATTCAATATAATTAAGTTAATTGATTAAGCATTGACTCCGTTGATGTCATCTACTTTAACTGTAATATTATGGGTCGGTGGCTTCATTATCGGCTTTCAAGGTAAAAATTATCGAATGACGATTGCATTAGCTTAATAAATTGTAGATAGATAATAGAGGCTTGTATATAGTTGATGGAACAGGGATACAAAAAACTTGTGGAAAAGCCAACTATGATAATAATAAGAGAAGGTGGATAGGGCGGGATCCACCCTGTAAATCTTAAGAGCCTTACAGGGCCTTAAAGATCATTTTTGTACCCGTATGAAGGCCCCCTTTTCAACCCTATGACTTCCAAGCCCCGAGCCCCGTCAGATCTTAATCCTGCGCTGATCTCGGAGGTGGGACAATAAGAAATGATACCGCCTAAAAGATTTAGAATAAAAATAATGATAAATAGAAGCCGAATTGATTTTTAGTAAAATAACTTTATATCAAAGGAAGCAAATACATGACGGTTATTTAACTTGCATAAGAAATTATAGGGAATCTCTTTAAATAGAGTTATTTCGTTATCGTAGCTGAAACGCAATCAAAAGGCTTCCCCAATAAAGGTTAAGGTTTAGGTTTGCGTCATTAATCGCAAACAAAAATTAACTTCTATGCGGGTGACATGTGCCCTTATATTATAAAAAAATATAAAGAAAAAAAAACAATAAAAACCTAATAGGTACCTGCAATATAAAAGTCCTTTTCAATTCGGGCTACGAGGGACATTGTTGACAGATACGCTGTGGGTTTTTTGATTTGTGAGTGTTCCGGATGGCTACACGCATAAAGGACATCAACATACTCAATAAATGCGGATGTCTGTGGTCGCCTGCGGGTTTTTACCGCCATGAAAGCCACCTGCCGTTACGATTCGCTCCCATAAAAACAAACAATGAAAGTGAATAAGATAAAAAAAATATTGTTATGAACTTAAGTTCATGTAAATTTATTGTAATTCACAATTATTTTGATAACAGTTGATAATAAATACAAGTTACTACTACTAATGTATAAAGGTATAACATAATATGTATTTAACCGATTCAGTAAATTATATAAATATAGGTATAGTATAATAGTTGACTTATTTTTTGTTTCTGCACAAACAACACAAACCATGAGTCACATCATCTGATCTTTTTTATAGCGTACGAGTCAAAAGAGCAGTTGGGCAACCTGATGTAGGTAAAGTAATCACCAAGGCCCACATACATCCGCAACACCAAAGGACTAACAGATGCGTCGATCTTTGAGTGAAGAATAAGCTCTTCTTGATGATCCCTAGGTCGTATCGGTCCGGAAATATCGAGTGAGGTAGCTGATTCCACATCGAAGTAGCGCGTTGGATTATCATTGGGAATTTATCAGTGTGATGTCCTACGACATTTTATATTATGACGGTACATATAAAAAATTCTAAATAAACTAAAGAAATACGATATTTAATATCAATACGTTCGCGTTTAACACACTATATCGCTGGGTGACCGTGGTATACTCGTCAGATGTCCTCCCTATGTCTCCCAATAAAGAGAAGATATACATATAGATTATACCTGATAATAAGTTATCGACACCGGTCGTACTAAATGTAATTTGTGTTAATTTAAGTATATAATAATCTCTGTTAGACAATGTCTCGGAATGGGGACGACTTAATTTAGTCCAATTTAACCCCACTAAGACAC
>LUGF01050217.1:130347-144243 GCA_001625245.1 Calycopis cecrops
TCGAGTAAGTCATGTGATCCAGGTATATGATTAAGCAACTGCGTCATAAAGACACAATCGTCAGGTGTACCTACAGCGCAGTGTAATGTAAAACCTGGTTATTCTTAGCCCTTGTTCACGTCTAGATGTATATCTATCCGCGAAGAATGTAAAAAGTGTACGGTATAAATAGTTTTAGTTGTTCCAGCACGTTTTCTATTTGTGTCCCTTGGCTAATGACCTGCACCGAGATCATTATTCTATCGTAAATGGGTTAGGATAAGAACTTTGTATTAGTTTTTGCACGAAGCTTTAGGTGTTATGAAATTTTCTTATCATTGGTGTTATTTATAATATAATTTCAATGAATTTTAAGATGTGCATCAGTAAAAGTAGGCACTCGTGTTTTCTCAGAGGAGACAACTTTAAAATGTCCTGGAAAAAATTTGGTGAAGATTTTGTAGGCTAAAACGGTGCCAGCAGTTTATCTAACTGTTTGTATATCCATAGGGGTTTATCGTGTCATCTCAAAATAAAATTGCACAATATATAGCAATTAGTTATAATTGCTACCTGTGTATTTGAATTGAAGTGCTGTTATGTACCGTTAGTTTAGTTTCCTTTCATCATCTTTCTGAGTGATTAAATGATGAGAATAATTGTAATATATTTAATTTTATAATACATTCTTTAATTTTTAAATTATCCCTCATCAATCCATCCTCCAAAAAAAAGTGTGCTTTTAACCACACAACTGAAGTAAAACTTAATTATTGGATTTAATATACAAATTCATTACCTCAGTTACCATGACATAATATGTCATATGATATTTATTTTTAAATACAAAAAAAATCGAATTTGAATTTTGAATTTGAATGACAACTTCCATTAGCCTCGCCCGATGTGTGATTTTTGTAACGCTCTCGCCAGCTTACTCCCAACGTCAAGCGTGCGCATAGAAATTATACTTCAAAAACTATTCCATAATGCATAAAAATTAATTAATTTAATTAATTAATTAATTATTACTACTTATAAAAGATTTCCTGCCATCATCTATTTGATGCCAAATTTTAATTCCCAGAACTGCGTGGGCCAATACGTTTTATTTAAGTGACTATTTGATTTATGCTGACAAATGTCATTAGGAAGACTTTTTTTTAGTTAAATAGCATTAGCATAACATTCACTTTTAAAATCCTTCCGTGTTTACATTCAAAATGACCTCGATTTCACTGCCGCACATGTAAAACCTTAATAAACATTGACACACCTTAAAATTGTAAGTCATTACAATCGCATCTAATTAATTATGGACAAATTTCTTGTAAGAATAAAATGCAAGACTTTTTTAAGACCACAAAATAAAGATTTGACATTTTTTTAACTTTAATTTTAAAGTCTCTTTTTAACAATTTACAAGTTGAGTAGATAGGAAGCCAGTAGAAGTATCTTATAAAAAAATATTTATTTTTTATTAATTGACACGTCTTTATGAATGATGAAAGATTGACGATGAGATTGAAAATGTTCATTGAATTAAAAAGGAACAAAACTATGAAAATTAACATAACAATTTGATAGAACTAAAAGCTCGTTTTTTTTGCCCTCTCCTGTTTAAAAATGTAACATCTTTTTATTTTATGTCGCATAATATATGACGCAATTAAGGTCCATTTTTAATTCTTTGTTTTGCAAATTATTAAAAGTTTGATTTTGAGTAAATTTGCACATATTTTTTATGGATTCCACCATTTCTCTAAATGACAAAGCAACACTCGCACCACCTACACTCGTCATAATTTAGGTCCTATCTAGTCATTGTTCATACAAACCAAAAAGTTAACATCAATCTTATAGATTGAGATATTATATTACATTGTTCCCATGAAAACATTCCAGGCCCATCTTCATACTACATTATCTAAGGCCTTGAATTCTTTGTTAAGACAAATTAAACAAGCTCACACACAGTTGGATCCCGATATTTTGTTACCGAGATGCCAAGAATTCTTTTCGGCTCTCTCATCAGACCTTGTATATGTTAAGTCTAGACGAAAACAAGCCTACACTCATGGCATTTCGATACTTTATTGCAGAGTTATCATGAACACCTTACAGCTCTATCAACAGGCTCCAGTTTCCATTTAGTTGTAAAAAAAAACAAGGCCCACACACAGTAACTGCTATATTTTATTTGCATGACCTTTCTTGTCCGTCATCAGATCAGCGTGATTTTTTAACATTGCTTCTTAAGGGGTAAATTAATAAAATTATATAAAATGAAGTAATTTTGACCTACGTTATGTTGGATGCCGCGCGTACACGTACGCAGACTGCAGAACCAAAGGATATGTTGATGTATTTTGAATTCGCAAACAAACACGAGGGTAATCTCAGCTATATGACATGAAAGAAATACAATATGTATTTAAATAGAAGGAAGAAGGAAAAGATAGAATTTACTTACTTGAGCGTAAAAGACTATTGAAAAAATCATTGCCGCTTTCTCTTGGCTTAATTTTAATATTAATGAAATTGAAAATACATAAACAAACACGGATCGAGTATTTAAATTAAACAATACTTTCAAGAACTTTATTATACCTACTGTGACAAGAATCGGTTCTCAGAAAGAATAACTCTGTACCACTTTACCATGTTTCTTCACATGGGGAATTACCGATTATCAGGTTTTGTGAATGCAAGTTGACTTACAAAAATGAAGACCTCAATTTACTTCATAATAAATGTCACCTAAAATAATATTTATTGTATCTTTTCCGGCTGCATTGAAATGCGCGTTAAAAAGAGTTATGTGACTGACGTAGATACCTTTATTATTATTCCTCCCCGAAGACGAAGAGAAGAAGAGAAGCCTAGCCGTGATAGGGGGGCTTACGTGCCCTATGTTCTTCTGGGCTATGCCAGATAGGGCTAACCATACTGGACAGGCTTGCAGGGGAGAGGCCAGACTAAAAACAGCTCAACTAAGCGGTCCTCCACCCGTCCCTCTGAATCAGCAGATGGCGGCGTGGATTAGGGCGACCGGCGGGTCCGCTTCGGACAAATTGATGGAATGCTCCGTTGGAGTACTGGGTCCAGGGGCCAAGATGGGATCCTGACCCCATCGCACGGATCCGACTTCGTAGTAGGGGCTGTTTAGAGGCAGCCGGACAGTCCCCAAGAAAATGTCTGACCTTTTCGCCGAGGCGAGCCTGTCGCTGGAGGGAAACAGTTGCGGAACCAGAATCTACCAATTGCGCGGCGGAAGGGGTTTAATTGGTATTGCTCTTAAGTGTCGAGTCGAGTCCAACATAGGTCTAGGAGCCACCCGGGTTCCATATGTAAATGTATTCCCTGCGTAAACAAAAAAAATCCAGGCAGTTTTTTAGTTGCCCGTTGCCGGAGTGTTTTGCGTCAAAAAAAAAAAGAAAAGGTACATCAGTATTATTAGTTTCTCTCATCGTTAAGGAATTATTATTGGGTCACGACTCAGTGGGGTGTTCGATATACAATAAAATCGATACATTAATATCATAACAGGTTAGTTAAAAATAATATTAAAATATTAGTACTATTTACATTCAAATAACAGCCTTTTTATGTGACAATAATTTTAGCAAAAAAGAAATATAAAATAAAAATTGAATGTTAAATTAGCATACAATGTACGTCAATGTTTTGATGTAGAGATAGAACACAAAACTATATACGTAGGCACACTATAAGTTTAGCGTAACTTACAAAACAACATGTTATAACCAAAATTGTATGTTTATTGCTTTTCAAATATTCTTCTTTATATTTTAAACATTTTTTCATGCGATCGAACCATTTTTTAAAACAGGAGGACCACAGATCTGAAGGCATTTTTTCTACGTGTTGATTGAACGCTATCACTGCCTCTTCGGAGTTGGTAAGAGTGAAACCTCTCATCAAATCTTTGATTTTGGGGAAAATACAGAAATCACAGGGTGCTAGGTGAGGGCTATGCGCAGGATGGATGACGAGTTGTACTTTTTCGGAGGCTAAAAATGACTTTGTTTTGTTGGCCGTGTGTGAAGAAGCGTTGTCATGATGTAGGAGAACGCGGCTTTTGGGTCGTCTTTCGCGAACTTTTTCTAACACCGTGAGTAAACAAATGGTAGAATACCACTCTGCATTAACACTCTTTTGATCTTCAAGTGGAATTATAGAAATGGGACCCGTAACTGAGAAAAAAAAACGCGATCGTTTTTTTACCAACGTTTCTCACCTGCCTTACTTTTGATGGCCTGTTCTAATTTTCAAACACCCATTCACTATATTGCTGTTTTTTTTTCGGGTTCAAAACAATAAATCCACGTTTCGTCTCCTGTAACAATGTCATAAACTGCATTAGAATGTCCGTGGTCGTACTTCAGTAGCATCTGTGAGTACCATGTGTGGCAGTCGCTCCTTAATTCTGGAGGCAGCCAATTCTGAACACTGGTTTGGCACCTGAGCGGATTTATGATTTCGCAGAGCGGACTTATGATTCCGGGTTAATTCTAAGTTCCGGAACGATCATCTTTGTGTCTTCAGTGTTCTCTTGACCGGAATTACGACGAACAGGTGTGTGAAACAAATCTTGTGATTTGCACGTGTTGTCTGTACCGGCCTTTGACAAAGAATTTGCCAATAAAATATTGTTTTAACATTTTTTTATTATTATTCAATGTTTTATTATTTAATGGCATTCTTCCAGAATCCTCATGCTTGTAGTGTATGATAACTTGACATTTATCACAAATTGCAGAGCGTTCGATGTTAATATACTATACAACATGCGACATTATTATAATTAATTTATTGTCTACCCGTTTAGAATAATATTTTATTATAGGTTATTTATTACGTAGTTATATAAACTTTGTATAACAAATCCAGATTTGAAAGAGAATAATCACGAAAGACGTTCGTGGAGGTTATTCAGGCTTTTTGAATATTTTTATTTGAATAACTGGGAATAATTTCCTTAACAACATCAGCAGCCAATACGCATTGGAATGTGGAGACAATCTCTGAAATAAAATATTTTTACAACTTTCTATATGCGTTTGACTACGTTCCTTTGATGTCTTGTGGATTCACCTCAGGTGGACGATGCCTTCCGTCTAATTTTACAAGATTCGAGAGTTCAGTTTCAAAAGTGGGATGTTTAGAAGAGACAGTCATTGCTGAATCTGAAGAGTTCGTCAGTGTGATGTCCTACGATAGGGCATTTTATATTATGACCGTACATATCGAAAAAAATCTTAACAGATTAAAAAACCAACGGGTACAAAAATGATCTCAATGCCGGACCCGGGGCTGCAGAACAAATGCATGCAGGCCAAATCCCCGCATGAATTCGGCGCCGCTTAAAAGTTAATACCGTCCTAAAGTGAAACTATGTCTCGCTTCATGTGATTTGTACGTAGGAGGCCAACATTGAAGAATGCGTCAGCAGAACCGTACGGATCGGCTTCGAGAGTCACCAAATGGCACAGATTGCTGTTATGCTATATGAAATTATAAAAAAAAACATCTTTTGAATGTCAGTGTTTATAGAACATCCACACCCAACGACCGTATCAAAATTTTTATAGCACCATAATGTCCAAGCCATATAATTTCTTATCACCGTTTCATTCTGTCCCAGACGGTTGATAACACAATCTGCGTAATTTCATTGCACTACGGCGCCCTTGAAATTTTTGACGATATAATTTCGCAATTCGCATTATCGCAGCTTCGTTTAGAATTAATGTCCAAGAATGATTTCATTCGATGGGCGTTGCATATTCATATCCTCAGCGTCGGATTAACCTCTGACGGGGCCGAGGCTTGGATACCTTGGAGTTGAGAAGGGGTCCTTTTTATGGGTACAAAATGATCTTAAAGCCCTTAAGCCTTATGGGGCTGCGGGGATGCAAATGCCCTAAGCCTCCGCCAGGATCCTGCTCTGCCTGTAGTTGTAGAACACTGGTGACGCGCCGGAGTTAACACATGATGCCTAAGATATCTATAGGACATTACCCTGGATCCCTGTCTTCAAAGTGATCACTTAGCAGGTATCATAATTCAACATCTGTCTCCCTGTCTTCAAGGTTATAAGCTACCTAGCAGGTATCATAATTCATCCTGTCACACTGATCCCTCTCTGCTCTCTATTACTAACCATAAAATGGAATAGGTACATGAAAAAATTCCATAATTTTTTTAATATAATATTAAAAAATTCCATTTCAGTATATTTGTACCTACTAAAATTTGACTTGCTTGGTGAAATCTAAAGATTTAGTCACATTTTTTTTTTGTAAAAGTATTTCATTTTCAATATCTCAATTCAATGAAAAAATCTTTTAGTTAATTAGATATTTCTATAGGAACCTGACCCCAATGCACAGCCCCGACGTCGGAAGGCTCTGATCTAGGCTGTCGGATTGGCCCCACCATTCTTGAGAAGTCCGGTCCTTTACGGGGGTCAGCCGCCGAGGTGCCGTGGCTCATGGCTGACTGTAGGCGGCCGATGGCACCCGCGAGCTTTTTGTGGGTATTATGATGGGTATATCGAGGAGTCCTACACACATCCACCGGGCCTTACCCTCGGTCCGGTGGCAGTGCGTAAATGCGTTCCCCGAATTACATGAATTAGTAAGTTTGTGTAAGCTACATAGTTCGTCGTATTTATTACCATACAAATAAAAAAAATGTATATGAACCGAAGAAAAAGCATTATATTTGTAATTTATGAAAATGCAAATTTAGCTACAACGTTTTGTCTTCACAAATGAAACAATTACGTCGCCAGCCCAAATCTGACCCGTGGTACTCAGGTATTGAAGCTTGTCTTTTTCTGAGGCTTTTCAGAATTGTTGCTCTCTCTTGCTCCTTTCTCTTCTATGGATCACCGACTATGACTTCTTGAAAGTTGCAAATTGTAATAACAATTACCTTATGCTTTAATGGTTCATTTAATCTAAAGTTTACGAATTTACAAACCGTAGACGAACCGTTAAACTAAGGGAATATATCTGTCTATCTTTGTTGGACATTCCCGAATATAATTGCTCCGTTCTATATTATAAAGTTTAGCAATAAAATTACAGCCGACTTACAGTGATTTAATATTGCATAATTCACTTGCATAACTTGTATAACAAGTTACTGAAATGTCAAATTTACTATGATGTATTTTGTTTTATTGGTCCGCGAAACCGGACTTGGCGAAAGGTTAGAGATAGATCAAGAATGTCTTTATAGACATTGCAGTATATAATGTATTTTTAGCATTAGGAACTAGCTGTCTTGATGAGTACTTTTACGTACAGCGTTCAGTGGTTTTTGCAGGAAAGAATCACAAACAAACACACACTTTCTTTACTTTGTATGTATATTTGTTACTGTACTCTGCGGTGTCTAAGTATCAGGTGGCCCATGGAGGAAGGAGGGTAATGTATCTGTATAACCTCGATACGGACGTCAACGGGCCTCGGTAGTCACGAAAATGGCTCCTACTGCTCGTTTCTGGTGTATTCTTGTGGCCCATTAGAGAGGATTGTGTGAGGAGGGCATTGCACCCGGGCCACCCGGGCTCTTAGGTATCATACGCAAATGTATCCCCCTTCTTCTTCTTCTTAAGTCGGTTCCTCACTTCTGAGGATCGTGGCTTCGATGGAAACGCTGCAATAGATTTCTCCATGCATTTCGGTCTTCCGCTTGATGTAGAGCCTGGGACAATACGTCAACAAAAAAAAAGAAATAAAAAGGAGGGCAATGAATAACCTATGGTTGGTTTGGATATCTATAAAGATTGGTAGTAATTTATCGAGGTTTCGTCTAACCGTATGTTACCTTATTATGATTAAAAAACAAAACTATATTATAAACTATTAGCAAGAAGCTTATACTACTCATATCTTGTATCGAATAAATAAAATACACTAGGGTTAAGTAAATAAAAAAAATAATCACGATGAGAAGAATATTTTATTTTTCGAACCTTAACCCTCCTTTACGTTATCCGCTATTACTTGCCCATCCGCTGAATGGACCACTCCTGCTGGCACAGAGGACATCTGTTGTTCTGCTTAACCCACAGCGACATGCAGCAGAAGTGGAAGCTGTGGTTGCATTCACCCCACACAACCACGCAGTCTTGTTTCCCGTAGGAATCCTTCTTGCTCTCACCTTGACACCTCAAGCACGCATCTGTAACAAAGGATTTGTTTTTGTTAAGAACATACATTTTAGTAAGCGGTAGTGCCACGCTGCATGCATGGAGCCAAATTGGGCCGGCACGAGCGGGGAGACACCTCCAGCTTACACGAAACCGAATCTGTATTGCATTTACGCGGATGTCTATGGGCGTCGGTTGCCATGATTGAAATGGCAAAAAAATGACTCCAAATGCTTGTTTTGCCCCTTATACTACAACAAAAGATACATATTAATTTGTGGGAGTAGTAGATACAGTCATGGTTTTGGTGAGATTCTCACAACTCAGGTTGCATATATAGGTATAGTAAGTGGTAGTGTCCTAGTAAGCATTGTAGGTGGATAGGGCCGGCACGAGGAGCCACCTCTTGCTCATATGATACCTTACAATTTTTTTATAGGGGGGCAAACGAGCAGTCGGAGCCATTTTCATGACTACCGACGTTCATAGACATCCGCAGTGGCTATACAGATGTGCTGCCCGCCTTTCACCTCCCACCTTCATGGGCCACCGGCTACTTACACACCGCACGATACACGACATCACAGCTGTCACTTTACGACGGTCTCGTGTAAGCAGTACCTCCCCGGTCGTGCCGGCCCAATTCAGCTGCATGCAAGCACGCAGTGTGGCACTACCTCTTACAAAAAAAAAACAAGTTACGGCTATGCCATCGCGTTTCATACTGTAAGTAGCCGCTGGCTCATATGTGGATGGAGTAAAAGAGATCACGGTCGCGAAGAGGTACTGTAGCTGAACCCAAGCCGATATTGTCCATGACTAGTGGCGCGCTGTAGAAGATGCCTGTCTCCAGCACATAAATAAATTGTAAACCTAAACTACAATAATTTTATTTCATTTTAATTCATAATATTCTTGTGTAGAGTTTATCGCTTTAAAATAATTTGCAATTCAGATTTGAGTTTTTATGCAACAATTATGGCAAATATATTATACTAATAATTAAAGCGTCAACATAATCATATATTTTATTTATTATAAAAAAATACAAGCTACTTTGGTGGATGAAACTATTGATCCTTTGACTTAAATACTTTTTAAACTGTAGGACCTGCAGTTATAACCTGCAGTAATCCCAATCCCATAAAACAGTATACATATTTCTTAAGATACACAGGTTGTATGTCATTTTTTTTAATATAATGATCACGTATTTTAATGTATTAAAAATGGACAAGCAAATAAAACATACTTCATCACACCAAAAAATTTTGCAACATTACTATCTCTGCACAGATAATAATAGCGCAAAAGACACGTATAAAACAGACGATTAAACATTTCCACCCATTAAATTTCCACTGGCAGGTGAAATAGATTATGAAGAATAAATGCGATAGTTAATTATATTATTATTGCAAAATAATTAAAGATTCTAATGCAATTGACGTAACAAGAAAATTTGCTGCATAATACGCCAATTACATCGACTAACAACAAAATAACAAACAAATTAATAGCGATATTACACAGTTGTTTGTTTGTCAAATTAATTCCTACGCCATAGCGTTTGCGTTAATGCTGTTTACGGGAACGTAGAAATAAACATATTGTCGCAGAGAAAATGTTAAATAATAGCTATTATATTAATTTTATAATTATAATTATTAATCAAATTGCACATAATATGTTTACTTTGCGATCGTCAACTGTTTGCAATACAAGAACAATAACAATGTATTCTATAATGTATTTGTAATCATACATTATGTATATCGTTAAAAAATATGGAGTTATACGTCAAAGTACCAAAGTATATTTTTACAATTTAATCTTGAAAATATCGTATCATATGAAGGTACCTATGTTGTAAATAATGAAGGTATATATTACAGACTTATTGGAATGTTGCAAAATATCTAAATTTTGGGACGCTATAGCAAACCAACCCACAACGATTATCTTACTCTTATTTTTGTAGTGTCCTACTATTTGAGAAAAGATCTACGTGCACACCACGAAAAAATATGGGGAGTAAAATGGTGGGAAACAGTAACCCAATCGAGCGTAAAACAGCGTAAAGCTTACCACGTTTAAGTCTCTTGTTCGGTTTTGTAGAGTTAAGTCCAGCCACTTGTCGGATCCATCAGATTTTTTTCTAATCATCCTTTTCCAATGCTTACAAAATCGGAATGATTACAACCAACAGTAAAGAAGGAATAAAAAGATTTACACATTGATTGTCATAATTTATGATAAACATAAAGCTTAAGGGAAGTAAGCTTTTGTGTGATTTAGCTTTAGATAGAATATATAAAGAATTGTTAGTAAAAAAAGATATACTTTCGAAGAGAGGAAAAACCACACCTGAAAGAATTTCTAACAATAGCAATAATGTTCCAATAATGCCTCCGTGACCCAGACTACTTCCGATAAGGCCACATTTGCCCTTCACGATCTAAGGGTAATTACTTCTAGTAAAGAACCCACTAATTACAATGTGGGTACTATTATCTTACAATGCAAGAACTCTATTATTTCTCTGCTACGTAATAACGGAACTAAACTGCAAATTCCTAATAACTTTCAACTTTCTATAGACCTGTTTATAATACGAAATCAATATCAAATTGTAAATATCTATTAATTGTTATATGATATTTATTACTTCCTAGACTTGACCTTCCAAACTGTGACATAATTTTCATCGGATAGTCATAAATATACCACAATTTAGAACACGCTTACGTAGCAAGTTTGATTAAATTATGTGCTTTGCAATACTTAAAATTTTTGATTAGGACAACGATTATCAATTTAAAATGTAATACATATTTCGATATTATTTTTATAGCCCAAAAAAAATAATTATAGCTGCGTAGCAATTTAATTTAAAGATTTTATTAATTTCGTAGTACGATTCGCATTATTATATTTATTAGTTTCGTAGCGATCATAAAAATGAATCGAACTTTGTTATTATTAATTTTTAAAGGGCTTATATAAATTTTCGTAACATGGCGATGAATTTGATCTTTATTTTCAATGCAAACTAAGAAGTATCACAAAATAAAGATAACTTGAAATATTTTATATCATTTAAAAAAAAACTCTAATTCATTTCGTAGCTAATGACGCCTTTTTTGTCTGCAAGGCACTTATAGGTACTTATAGGATACTTTTATTTGGAAAAATATATCCGTCCGTAACAGGGGTTCAGTCAGAAAATCTCACCGGCAGTCAAAAATCATTATTTGATATACGATTCAACCATACACCTTGGATAAAATTATCAGATTTTGAAAATGATTTCCTTGCTCAATAGAGTTAGCGATTTATTTCAAATATAAACAACACATCGGTGTATGAGTAGCCGGTACCCAATGGAGGTGAGAGGAGAGAGGAGGGCAACGCATCTGTATAGCCACTATGCGGATGTCTATGGGCGTCGGTAGTCACGTTAGTATTAAAAGAACATGTTCACGCCAGTTCCCTAATGGAAAACCGAGTGTCAAACTTAAAAAAAAATATTGTTTTCCCTGCGAATTTGAATTAAAAAAACGTACTTCATTTGTAGGTAATTGGCAATGGTATCAAGAAGAGATAATGAAACTAAAGCCATAGTTTCGTTGGTTTTCGGAAAAAATAACATTCTATTTGAAATCGATAGACGAAGAATTTTTACGTTTTGTATTTGTTAAAACTTAATTCTTCTAAAATTCAACACTTTGGTGACTTGCGATTGAAAACGTGACACCAGAACCTACTTAGTTCATGTATGCAACTTTGTAGTTAACTGGAAGAAATAGAATTCAAACAATGTTTGATGTTTCAAACCTGAATACATACTCTGATGCAAATGTAGAATAACTAATACATATTCATCGACATGGGTTTTCCTTCTTGTATATTTTCATTTATAATTTAAATATTTTAGAACTGCTTCATGCCTTCGATTTTGTCTGCTTTTTATTAGATTTATCAAAATATGCTAACAGGCAAATCAAAAAATGCAAATCTATAATGATCTAAATATTGTTTTTAAGGTTTGCGATGCGTGACTTTATCGCCATCTCTTCATCATTCAAAATAACCAGTGTCCTAAATATATAAATATATTAGCTACCCATAATAGCTATCAACAAGTTGCAAGTAAAAAATATTGAGCACACTACTTTATTGAAGTCGGTTAAAATTTCCCTTTAGGCATCCCACAAACAAAATTACTTTCGAATTTAGAATATCTGTTAGAAATCTGTGACAATACTTTTGGGAATATGAGATTTTACAGATAATGTAAAAACAAATATTTTTTCCATAAAAAACAGTATTTTATAATTACCATAACATCCATAACTCAAAATCTGATATCTATGTAAATCATAAAAAAATCTCGTTTAAATAGATTTGAATCTGCGACCACCCACGAGGAATGTCACACCAGCCGAGAACTGTACCAGTTTGTACCAGTCTGTACCAGTTTGCAACCAGTATTAAAGTGGGGTTATATAATAATATATAATAATGTCTTTATAACCTTTATACGAATGTCTATGGGCGTCGGTATTCTTTAAATAGGCTCGTTTGCCCCCTTTTACGAGGATCTGCAGTCTACACAATAAATCATTGAAATTGAAATCTAGTCAAAATATTTGCATCTCATATTACGATTTCTATACTACAAAAGTACATCTAGTGACCGAAAGGTTATGTTGGCCCTTATTTGTGTTAATTAAGTATCATGTATTTATTTTATGTGGTGGCCATGCTAGGACAGATGAATTTTGATCAAACTAGAATCAGAGGTTTTGTGGCAGTGGATGTTGACAGCATGCATAATAACACTTCCTCATTGTATATTTTTTTTTAATGAGTTTCAAAGTTCGGATGACTTCTATGTTTATATTAGATTTCGACAGTTTTGAGTTTTGACGACCAGGCTGGTGCAGTGGTACAGGGCTCGGATAAGTGGAGCATGTTGCGCTAGGAGTCGCAGGTTTCCGCCTAGGTCATGGATGTTTATCTATGTAATTACATGTATTTATATAATAAAAATCTTAAATATATCAAATTTCTTACATTTATATAACATATTAAATATATTTTCATTGTCTAGTACCCGTAACACAAGTCTTACGGTACTTAGCACGGGGCTAGACTAACGTGGTGTGATAAGTCCACAATTATTATTATCTATTATTATTATTATTATTCCTAGCTTAAAGTTCTATTAATATGTTTTGTATGTACGAAAGAATATTATTGAATTTAATGAGAAGAGTGCTAATCATGATAGAAATACTAGGAACAGGCACAAACTAGATGTACCATTTCATAGACTCAGCAGAGTAAAGAATTCCTTTAGGGGTCAATGTATACACCTCTACAATAAGATCCCAGAAAGCGTTCAAAAACTCTCAAACAACAAATTTAAAAAAGTAGTTAAGGAACGCTTGTGTGGTAAGGGATATTACAAAGTAATAGATTTTATGACAGATACCACACCTTGGGAATAGTACCCTCCTCCCAGGCTACTTCTATACAAAAATAAATGTAAATTATATTATTTATTGTATATAATAGGGAATATGCGTATGATTCAAATAATGATCATTTTTTTTTATATGTAAAGTCTTTTCCTGTAGATGTGCGTACGTATTAATATTTTTTTGTATAATTTTGTTTTCAATCAGAAAATAATTATTGAAAAGTGCAAAAATTATGCGGGA
>LUGF01050217.1:152540-173223 GCA_001625245.1 Calycopis cecrops
AAAGTAAATATATTTCAGGTTCACGGTAGCATTCACAAGGTCTGTGTATCGATTGGCAAGGCAATGCGTTCATGACCTATTTTTGTTTTGCCATTAATGAAATCCATCAGAATGTGTACCACATTTCTAGTCGCCATTGCGCTTTTGTTCGTAGAATTCAAACGTTTTCCGGCTAATTATACTTAACTATCGTATAATAATTTTCAACCCGTGACTTCTGCGTATAATAATTTTAACCCCCGACTTTTTCGTATAACAATTTTCAACCCGTGACTTCTTCGTATAACAATTTTCAACCCGTGGCTTCTTCGTATAACAATTTTCACCCCTTGACTTCTTGGTAACACTTTTCAAATATTTCCCCATGGCACATACCCCGGATTAAACAACGTAAACGTCTGCTTCGGCGATAATATTGACCGTCTTGATTCTTAAAAGTACTGAAATAGCCTTTGATGCCGCTAACGATATCGCTGTACAAATATTGGCAATAACGTCATTGTCTTCGAAAACACATTAAGGAATTTAACACCTTATATAAACGGGTTGAAAAAAATTTTCGATCGTCTTCTTAAATAACTCCAGTAGCGCCAGAGTAACTACAACAGCACATCTTCATTCCAGTTACATAACGGGGTAGTTAGAGAGTACAGTGCACTTACACTTTTGCCCTGGTTTCTCCTCATTCGTAACTCTTTTCACACAAACAAACAACAACTTATAATATTTTCTATTAATAGATTTTTATAGGTTTGGCAGTAGAAACTCGTCGTCATAAAGGGCAGTAACTGAAAATCAGTGAATCTAGCTTATGCTGGATCATATGCACTGAGTTACTTACCCATTTGCGTCGCTGCAGCACATAAATACACAATATGAATTGCGTTGAGACATAATTTTTTATGTATTATCAATTTCTCTTTAAATTTTTTGTTTTGTAATTGTGCTGTATGGTTGCAAATAAAGTTTTATCTATCTATCTATCTATCTATCTAGGTAGTATTGCTGCATACCAGCCGAATTGAGTGGACTCTACGCCATATAAAACTGTTGTAAAGTAATGGTTATATGCTGTCTTGTTTCGTGCAGTTTTTAAGACTTCTCGGCCATTTCAAGCAGAAGTGTTGATACACGAGGACGGGGAGTTGGACCGTTTACCTCGCAGCATAATATGACGTAAAAGTTGGTGTTTGTCAATTGATTCATGGAACACTCAATGTTAATTTTATTTGGCAACAAATAAGTCGTACGAATTTACACTATATACTTTTTATAATTAGTTTTTTCTGACTTGTTTTTTTTTGAGTTTTGGAAGGTACTGTCTAAAAATTTGGTGGAGGTATGCCCCAATAGCAATATTAGTGCGAAAGTTAGAATTTATTTGTATATTACGTGTCCGTGCAATGTACATTCGTGTGTCTTATTACCTAATTAAACAAGATAAATGAATAGAGAAGATATGTGCTCCATAGTAAAGTTAGTAGGTCGAGTAAGACATTGACTTTTTTGACTCATTGTGACCATTAGTCTCGTGTGTCCTTTCTATTTGATCGTAGCCAAGGTTAATTTGTCAAATAAATGTTTAATAGTAGGATTTGCATATAGTAACCAGTATAATTCAGCCCGACCACACTAAAGGCGCCTTCATTTACACTTTCACACATACATACATGACCATTTAAATTTAACTATGTGTGCGAATCCTGTACAGACAAATCGTTAAGAGTGATGAATGTGTGCGGTCCGCATACTTATTCAGTTCAACCAGAAGTAAGAAATCTTTTTTTTTTAAATTACTTTTGAATTTAAACACAAAATTGTAATGAAGCCAATCTTAAATTTCAGGACCAATATTGAATGTATACTACAATACTGACAACTAATAAGGAGCAAATGATATTGTTAAAATATGGTATATATAACGGTTAATACTGGTCATCATTTTAATTATTGTTTGTGCGAGTATTTCAGCACCTGAATGCTTATATTATAATAAATTTTAGTCAAAATATTTTCTGTAAATACTTCATTTTTATTAGTCTTCACTGTAACATTTATGCACAGGTTTAAATGTGATTGACAAATATCTGAAAATGTTGCGTACGCCTAACAGCGAACGTATTGCTCGTGCACTTTTCTTCCAGTACTTTTCCATCAGAATATAGTAAGTACCATTGAGTATTTGAGAGAGATAAGTGTTTAAGAGAAGGTGAAACTCCACCCTCAACTCTGTCTTCATAATTTCCGTGTCGAACGATCATTTCGTAGATTTTGCACGAGTAAATGAATAGAATGTGTTAATATTTTTGACGTTTACGTAAGAAGGACAATGCTTGGCTACAGTTTTAAGATATTATTTATTTTATGTAATGTACTAGATACGTTTACAAACATTTCATTGAATTGTAACTGGTCTGAACATGAGAAACATTTATGAAAAAATTAGGTCTTTATGGCAAAGGCCAAGAGAAGTCAAATAATAATTATTTTGGTCCGTTTGGCTCTAAGGCGTTTTGTAACAATCAAATGCACATAGTAAAATGTGGCGCCGCGCCGTTTACATTTGTCTAGCTGAAGGCCTATTTAAAAAACGAGAGCAATTTTTATGTTGATACAAATAATAAGTGTAGATAGTGCGTCTTTTAAGTTCCATAGTACTTAGTCGTAAAATAAATTAATAAATCTTTGCTTCAGTTCAATACAATTATACAATTAGAATTACTGTATTATTCATAATCGATTTGTCAAAAAAAAAATTACATAAATCAAACGCCTGAGAAATAAAATAAATTTAGAAAACTACTAATGGAGGGTTTGACGACTTAGTTATCTTAAAGAACAGCTGATAGATACAAGTGCCTCGTGGTTATAACGTTTTTTGGGATCCCTGTCTGATATCCAAAGTTGGTTGGTGTATGGTGAGTTAGTTGATGCTATTGGCTGACCAAGTGGTTGATGTTGGTGGTGTGGTAAGATAAATTCTAAATATCTTACCACACCAACATCGCCACAACTACATCGCCTACACTTGTAGATACAATTGTCACCATAAATGATGGTGGAATATCACAAACATGACTACTAAATGCTAATGTGTTGCCAGTGGGATATGCACAACGGTAAATGCAGTTCGCTGCGACAGTAAACTCGTCTGATGGCTTAGAGAATAAGCAGATTCCTCTCATTCCAGGTCAGCGTGAACATCAACTGCAAATCACTTTCGCGTCGAATACCCAAAACGAGGTTGTTGAAACCATAAGACATCCACTGCTGTACATGGAATTATCCCATGAGCCATCCAATTAATATTAGAAATGCGAGGCAAACGAGAAGTCGATGCATTTTCATGCCCATAGACTTCTGCAGAGGTCACACAGATGGGATGCCTTTTCTCCTCCATTGGTCACCGGATAATTACACTTCGCATGAAATGCAACAGCAGAGCTGTCACTTTGCACATTTTTTCGAGATAAAAACTATTATATGTGTTAATCCAAGTTACCCTCTATGTGTGTCCCAAATTTCATGAAATTATCCTATGTGTTAATCCAAGTTAACCTCTATGTGTGTGCAAAATTTCATGAAAATGGGTTCAGCTGTTTTTGCGTGAAGGAGTAACAAGCAAACATACAAAATTTCGTATTAAAATATTAGTAGGATTTATGTTATAGTAGAGTCCGTCAGAGAATACAACATATTTTAAATACGAGAACTAAATTGAAACTAACATAAAGCAACGTAAAAGCTAGCAAAAAAACTATTTAATGACTTTCATAAAACTGTTCTGAGAACGTGGTGTATTTGTTCGTTAAATAGTGTGAGGGCAATTGTGTAATGAGAGCCAGTTAGCACGAGTTTTCATGGAAACCATTGTGTGGGTTTAATGGTTCTGTACAATAGCGATTTATGGAGCTTTCCCATTTATGTCAACATTTAGGATTGTTGGGTTTAAATGATTTTATACACTAGTTATTGATAAGAGTACAGTAGCAGGTGGCCCATGGAGGTAGGAGGATAAAGGAGGGCAGCGCATCTCTATAGCGTCTGTGCGGATGTCTGCGAGCGCCGGTACTCATGAAAATGGCTCCGACTACTCGTTTGCCCCCTATACCATAAAAAAGGAAGGATCGGAATCTTTTCTCAGCGAAAATATATCGCTTACAACTGTATCGAGTAATGCAAACGAGGGATTAAAAGTACGCGGTACTTTGCAAACATTTTTGTCAGCGGTCAAAAATCTCTCGTCTGCGCAGGCCTTAAAGCTGACACTACTTAAGATGAGTAATCGGCGCCCTCAGCAATGATTATGGAAACACGAAAAATCATTAAGCAAGGGGTTATTTATTCAGCAACGAACATTATAACAATAATTGCAGATGTCTGTGAGCGTCGGAAAACACCATCATCTCGGTGACCCGACGGCTCGTTTGCCCCTTGTACTATAAAAAAAAATCCAAGACAATTGAAGTCACGCAGAAAATTCTAAGAAACTTACACTAAAGCGGTCTGGATGTTAGAATTTTTGATTTTTTTTAATAGAATAAGGGGCAAACGAGCAGATAGTAGATGAGTACCCGAGGCTTTGCAGGCGCGTTGCCGGCCTTTTCCTAATTTACTTACTTTTAGAGTAAGGCAGTACAGTAACAGTTACAGTAGACAAACTTTTAGTGGCGGACTGAGTTTGGGGCATATCTGTTTAGTATGCCCTTTCATATATTTGAAATGGAGTGTGCACAGTTTGCTAGTTTTGCGCTCAATTTACGCTTTTTGGAGCGTTACGTACGCCGACTGGCTCATTTAGTGGCCGACTATAAGCAAAATAAACATATTGCTAAAAAACAGTTTGCTTGCGACCTACAAAAATTGATCTGAGTTTGCAGCTATCTCGAATTTCAGTTCGCCACAAAATTGCTGCATACTCTGTCGGCCGCTAACAGTTTGCCTACTGGGGACACAGCCTAAGGTCGCATCGGTTGGGAAATACCGACTTTGGCAGCAGGTTCCACAATGATGTTTAGGTCACATGACTTTACAAATTAACATAAAGGAAATAACAGTAGTATTGTAGGACACGGTCACATAACCAGCTACTAATTTTGTAAACAGTGCAATGCAAACATACCTGTTATTATCACTACGGTACAAAGGACGGCCCTATGCAAGGACTTAAGATCTCGGAATTCCACTTTGGTAATACTAATATTTAGATGTTTTACTCGAAAATATATGTATTGGTTGACCTTGTTGGCGGAATTCAGTTACATGTTGCTTTAATGTAGCGAAATTTGACTCCACAACATAGTATATACTGTTTTTTCTATGGTATAGGGGGCAAACCAGCAGTCGGAGCTATTTTCATGACTACCGACGCCCATAGACATCCGCATAAAAGCTATACAAATGCGCTGTCCTTTTTTCTCCTCCCGCCTCCATAAGCTACTGGCTACTTACACACCGTACCTCCCCGGTCGTGCGGGCCCAATTCGGCTGCATGCGAGCATGCAGTGTGGCACTACCTCTTACCTTAAACTTTCTTTCTTGTCCTAAAAGTCTTTGGCCAGTTATATTTGCGATTCCAGGATAAATATTCACATATTGAAGGATGTTTTACCTAGTGTAAATAAAAATATGCTGAGCTGAAACTCGCGGTTTTACTCGCGTAGTCGACACAGATTAATAAACATCTACTACGTATTTTCTACTACTAAGACTCGATCCCGTGGTAATATCGGGATATAATGTTGATAAACTATACTAACCTACCTAGTGGTCAATTTAGGGAACTTTCGAGCGTTCAAACAATTTTGTCATAAATATTACTGGCAGCAAATATATATAATCCAATAATAATAATACCCCTGATAACAACAAAGTATCCATATCAATTCATTTATTTAAATTTCCGTGGTGCCTAATAGCCGGGTTTCATCTGGCTGCATTCTCTACTTCTTGGCTTATTTAAGTCATTGCAATCTTGTACTGTCTCCCGCTTTGATTAGGGAGGGAAATTGGAATTACTTCCTACTCCTCCTACTTTCTTATGATTAAATTCGTTGCGGGTCCCAAGACAGATTTAGCTTTTCCCTCGGGCTCCCTGCTATCATATTAAAGGGTCAAGTGTGGTTGCCGCTGTCGATCCTGGCGACACAGGACTACAGGAGTAGCAGCGGTGGGAACGAGTGGGAGGCCAAAGCCCGATAAAAAAAAAACTATACTAATTATTAAAGCCGTTTCGAAGGAACCCGTGACTCAAGATTTTTATATACCTAATATAAGACAAAATTGGATATTTTTTATTTTTGTATAAACAAAAAAATAAACATTTTTACTAGCACTTAACTATCAGTGAAATTAAGTAACTGGCTCACTTCTATTTAGTAAATGCTTACATTAAAAAAATACAGAAAAACACATATAATAACAAGAAGAAAAGTAAAAAAAAAACTAAATATTACATATAAGATACACGCGGAAAACATACGAATACTGTAGTTTTTAGTAACAAAACGAACACGTTTACGATAACATTACATTATTATTAACATTATAAGTATATTGAAAGTTATGAAAATCAGTCTAACATACAGGTAGGGCTTTTTTATTACGAATCTATTGGACTAATAGCAGAAAGAGAATATAACAGTGATTCATCCTACTAAACCTATTATTTACTATTAATAGTATGAATGCGAAAGTTTGTATGTTTGTTTGTTTGTTACTCTTTCACGCAAAAACTGCTGAATCGATTTTCATGAAATTTGGCACACACATAGAGAGTAACTTGAATTAACATATAGGTTTTATCCCGAAAAAATGTTGAGATGTTGATGTTGAGTTGTCATGGGATGATTTTCTAATTTCCACGGAATCGAAATTTACGCGGATGAAACCGCGAGGCACAGTTGAAATAAACCGAGTTTATGAAGACTAGCCATATGATTATCTTCAACTGTCACTGGAGCTGAAGGTTTTTTGACGCTGATGTCCCGTTTCACGTCCTTGATATATCGTGAGCAAAGAGGGAAAGCTTCAGAACCAGGCCTGCGCTCCCTTAAAGACTCTATCTTAATTACAATAGCACTGTCAAAATATAGGTATATTAAATAGATAGCGAAATGTGGCATCAAAGAGGTAAATGTATATTGGTACATATTCCAAATGTTATATTTTAGACCGCTGTCCACCTAGACGGGTAATCCTAAACGACATAATACTTTGTCATTCAGATAAGTAAATGTCACTTTCACTACTTCATCTAGTAAGCGACGATAATTTAGAATTTGATCTAGCAAGCACGATATCCCATAGAAAGGAGAGCATTGAAATTCTGAGTTTATACAGATAGATGCGTTGCCCTCCTTCCCCCACTGTCTACATTGGCCACCGGCTAAAAATAATAAATAAAAAGAAAATTAAAAAAAAAATCGAGAAATCAAAACCAAAAAAAATAAATAATGTAAGTAATTGAAATTATTAAAAAGTGGAAATAGTATAACAAAAGGAATTTTTTCATCAAAAAATCATAACATCGAAGTAAAAAATCGTAGATTTACAAAACTGGTTTGATTGTAAATTATGAGCGTTCCACAAACTTATAACCTTCTTGATGTTGTTATTTACCTAGTACAAGGACGGCCATTGCCTCCAACACCATGGCCAATAGACATATCCGTTATCTACCGTTTATACACAATAATATAACTTTCACTAGACAGTTCCACTAAATAATAAACTGTTGGTGATTAATGAAATGGACAAAAAGGAAAGATTATAAAATAATGTACAGACATGATTGAGGAAACTTTTTGACACTTGTAAGTTGACCAGGAAGTGTTATTTTTGTATTTTTAAAGATGAACATCACCTGACCTTGGCGTGTATTCGATTCGATTTCGGAAAAAAGTCGGCGTCGGAAGTATACGATACCACAGACTACCACGATACTAAAACCAGGGTCGATAATATTGTTCTAGTCAGGGATTAAAAATTAGCGTAAGTTATGATTCGGTCATTCGCTTTTTTGAAGCTACCAACCTCTTCACGGCTAGTGGAAAATTGTTTAAAATTGTTACAAGCTCGCAATATTTTTTTACAATTTTGCAATATCTTTTTTAATTTTCTTGAACATCTTAAGTATCTACTAGAATGACCCCGAAATAACATATTTTTCTCATTTTTAGTTGGGTTTGAGTTTTTGAAAAAGCAGCGACCCATCGAGACCTTCCAGAAATAATAATTCCGTCGACTAGAAAGTCTACTTTTGAACAGACGGAAAATTCTTATTGCCGATTCTTAAAACCCAAAGCATGGCACAAGAGTATTTATATCGAATTTAGTGAGCTGTCTGTTAGCTTAAAAAATCCACGATCTGATCAGTATTTCCGAAAATTACCTTACAAACAAAATAAGAGATTTTACTACTTTATTAGAATAGATACCCCATTAAGATTGTGATGAATACCCACTTATACCTTCCTACTTTAAAAATACCCGTAACCATTTATCTCGACGTTTGGACATCTTTATCTTGTTTGTGCAATGATTTCAACCCCGCAAAAACCACCATCTCGTAATACAATTTTTCCCTCCGTCTAGTGGAAATTTTTAATCGCTCCGTTATCTTAAACTACTGATAAGATAAGACACTCGCGAGCGAAACGTGTGACACACGCTGAAGCCTGAATACTAGTATGATAAGTTTCCGTTTATCGACACATAGGAAATAAACCAAGTTGTGACATGTTTCTACAGCTTTCGTAGAGAATAAAAATAAATTACTCTACCGTCAAAAGTGACTAACGTTACTGTTATGAAAATTCCGTCACAGAGTACTTCCCAGGACAGATTATAGTTATATATATACATAGTTATAGCGATTTTCCTGTTAAGGAAAGTTCTTGGTAACACTAAGCGTTATTTAGGTTAGGTTGGCATTATAGAGCCTGGTCTAGAGTTCAGGCTCTATAACGCCAACCAACATAACCAAACATATCCAAAGATAATTCTTCGGTCATCGTCCAATTGGACTTTGTTGGTATCAAAAAACACCACCAAAATCCAGTTTGAGTCACCATTCTTCATAAACAAATAAAAAAAACCCCATAATTCGTAATTAAAACGTAGGGACACATAAATATTGCAATATATCAACGTTTTAATGTTGTTCTGATCATAAATATTTATTTACAGTATGATTTTTTTAAATCACAAATATTATGGTAAGTAAAAAAATTACACAGTTTATTTGGTTTATTAAAGACACTATGTCCTGTACGTACGTTCGTTGTGGCTGGCACGCAAGCCACATTCTATAAAAGAACGTTCGAGAGGCCGCCAGGTCATGCCGCCGGCTGGCGCTAGTAATATTCCATTGGCTTTTCGAATTCAAGGCTTATGTGTGTGAGTTTGTGAATGTTCGATTGTACTGCGTCTGTGTGTTGCAGTTAGCTTGGTCGCCCCCGCAGTTAGCGTGAATGTCAATGTAATGTCGAATCTAATCATAAAATTATATTTAAATTATGTATTTTATAAATTTCATTATTAATAATTAATTAATGATTATGATCCTTTGACATGAAATTACCTACTGTATATCCTATCATATGAAATTGCCTACCTTAACATATTTTTAGAAAGTACTAAAAATATAAAAGGAATTAGAGAGGGTAAAATGTATAAAAATCATAAGTAACGTAAATGAATGTACTATTGCTTAATTTTTTAATGTCATAACATGAATGTCGTAACATAACAAAGATATCCTAACCTATAATAATTGTAACTTGTCATATAACATGATGTTATACAATTACTATATTATCAGAAAAAAAGACAAAAGAAAGAATAAACATTCGCCCGCCTATTGTATTTCACAGCCACACACACATAGGAGACGTTTGAACACTGTAGGTACGTGTAGAATTGTAACACCCTTGCTTTTGCAAAGGAAGTTACCATACGCGTGTGCAATTGATTAAATTGTTTATAATTACAATAGCATGTTGTTCGTCAAGAATTGCAAATGTCGTACAATGAAGCGTCAACTATATTAATAAAAAAACGAAAACAATTTTTTTTTGTGCAAGGGGACAAACGAGTAATCGAAGCCATTTGCATGTCTACAGACGCCCACAGACATCCGCATAGAGGTTATACAGATGCGTTTTCCATCTTCCTTCCTCCATGGACCACCGGCTTACACACCACAAGAAACAGACGAAATTTTCGCATTCCTATCACGCCACACACACAGATCAAACGTGTAAACACCTTGCATCGGAAACCACAATGCGGTCTGGCGAATGGTTTATAATTACAGTAGGATGTTGTCTGTAGATCAGCGAGGCTCGCAAGTGCCACGTTGTCACGCGGACTATATTTTAGGAAGCCCGTGACGCATCAACTGACGAAAGCTCGGACGCTGTGTGCGTACGAGCGGGGGTGGGGCAGCCCACGTAGCTTTAGTTCCGACAGGGGCACAGGGGCACGCACACACGCTTCCCGGTTTTTTGTAGCACACGTGACACGCGTCACGCGTTCTTACGCTAGCGTCCATTGACAAACATGTCCAGTTACTGCCAAATTTTTGCGAATTTTTTTTTATTCGCATATCTTTCATTTGTTTGAAGCAATAACATGTCCACGAATATCGACACACTAAGATTATACAGGTGCACGAGAAGGCATCCTCCGGACTCTATACAAAGTTTATTAGTAACGCAGAAGTATTAAAAAAAACGCAACAACTTAGCCATTACTCGACCTCGGTGTTATGTCAGTGAGAGGTAGCAATGACTCTACTTTACGAACTCTACATAATTAGAATTGACAAGGATAATTCTTTAAGAGGCAGATCTTGGGTTAAAGTGAGAGTATCTTTTATATAGCGTAAGCAGATATATTTCCTGGCAGTGCCACACTACATGCTTGCATGCAGCCGAATTGGGCCGACACCGGGGAGGTACCTCTCGCTTACGGGTTTCGTACGGTGTGTAATTAGCCGGTGGCCTATGGAGGTTGGAGGAGAAAGGAGGGCAGCGCATCTATGTAGCTTCTATGCGGATGTCCATGGGCGTTGGTAGTCATGAAAATTACTCCGACTGCTCGTTTGCCGCCTATACCATTACAAAAAAATACCAGGCCTAATTTTGAAAAGCTGCAGTCATAATGTGCAGAAAAATAAAATGGTATTCCTGATCGCAATTGATAGATAATGTTTTTAATAAATTGTTATCAAAGAACTTACATTGTAGCTGATTACTATTTGACATTAAAATGATGCTGTCCACTAACTTCATTCCTAAGTACATACAATACATACAATTTAACACAATAGTCTATTGATATATCAAATTAAAAAATGTTAAATTAAGGCTTTTTTATTTAATTATTTTACAAGGTCGACGTTTTAGAATCTAAACAGAAACCTCGGTTACGGTTGGACAGTCCAGCAATATTCACGTAAACTTAAGTCATCATTAAAGCTTTTTTCATTAATTATATGTATAAAATTAATAACTAAACAATAGTAATGGATTGCACTTTATTGACATCATTAGGCTTATTAAGACATTGTATTTCCGTGTAATATGTACGTAACTAGGAAAACAAAAACTTCAAGAATGATGTTTAATCAAGGATTGTCTTCCTGCACCTATGACGCGGCTAAGATTGCAGTGATAAAGCTTTTGTACTATCAGTATGGAATGTGGCAATAAAATAATAGGCTTGAGTTATAAAATAGGGTTGTAAGAGCAGACATTACGAGTATTCAAGCATTTTTAGTACCGGCTACAGCAAATATTTGCTGTCCTTAATTTTTTTTTAATAAAGGCAAACAAATAATATCACGCGACACTATTTTTTTACAGACTACCGAACCTCACCTGCAGCCACATATTTTACAAATGCAAAGCCGGCGTTTGAGAAATGAATAAGCTTTTTTTTGATAACCCTAATCCAAATGGATCTTTTGGTAATTAATATTTTACAGGATTAATAATGGTCAACGTAAAAGCAAACAAAAAAACACGCACGCACACACACCATAGATCATTAGAGGATTTTTTAATCGTTGACAACTAAAAAGCATTAAAAATATGTTTCAATATTAAACTTGGATACATAAAAACTTGTGATTTCATGACAATATATGGTATATTATAGAGTGCTCTATCTGTTTAGTTTCATAATTATTATTTTCATAGATCAAATGGGTAACATAATATGATTACAATATAATATTATATTTGTGCAATGAATATTGGCGCATCCAATTTCCTGTAACTATAAGGAAAACAATTCCATTTGAACCACAACGAACTATTAACAAAATACAAACGTACTGGAATGTAGCTGTTAGATTTTATGGAGTTTATTGAGAACTATTTGCCACAGCACTCTACCATAAAACTGACCAGCCAGCTTGGCCGTTTAATTGAGCAGATTTAGGAAATCTGCTGCAAACACGTATGTTTTAAGATTAACTCTTCTTAATAAATATTAAAAATTATATACCCACATAGAACTGGAAAATACGCGTATACCAACTTCGCCATGAGTCAGGAAATCGAAGAGATCAGAGACGAGTTCATATCCTTACATAAAAAACACATAAATTTCCACTGGCGAATTCTTAATGGATCACGCGCACATTTAGGTGCACAAGGTTATGCGCATCGAGTCATATTTTTCCACCACCTTGATATGGTCATAGAAATACTATGCGTCAGTTTTTCAGTGACAGAGCAATCAAGGACGACTGAATAATTTAAACTGTATGTTAACGACATTTTAATAGCAGTCTATTAACATGACCTTTGTGAAACTTTAAAACGATTCATAGAATCGATACTACTTTTAATCCAACAATCGATTATTTTTCTGCTGATGCCAGCCCTAAGGGTTGAGTAACACTGGAGGCCGAGTTGTACGTGCGAACCAATACGTGAGCGG
This sequence comes from Calycopis cecrops, assembly GCA_001625245.1. Taxonomy (NCBI): domain Eukaryota; kingdom Metazoa; phylum Arthropoda; class Insecta; order Lepidoptera; family Lycaenidae; genus Calycopis; species Calycopis cecrops. The sequence goes on from LUGF01050217.1 coordinate 165,495, forward strand.
TCATATTGTGACGTCGGCTCCACGCCTCCTATTGATACCTCAAGTTTATATAACAAAAAGGGACTATGCGAAGTGCAGGTGAAGGTCATGTTATCGTGTATTTCATTCTTCGCAGAATGTAATATCAAGTTGCTTCATTTACCGTGGCTTAAGCAATTCAGTTTATTAATAACACCAGCAATAGCTGTTTCAGTACTTTTTCCTCACAACTCTTTCGCATTTCAATACATTCCCAGGAGTAACTTAATCAGATATTTTAATCTTGTAGAGACAAATAGAAATAACATTAAGTTTTAAGACAATATCAATTATTGTTCTTCTATTTAAGGTACACATCTATATTTTAGACTTTAGTTCACCTAATTCTCCCATAATCGGCCTTTAGCTACTGAATAAAGGTCACTTTTCTGAATAAAGGTCAGTTTAGTGAAACAAAAATTTAGCCTTAAACAATAAATGCATATGTAAAGTTCCATATCTCGAAGACTACACTTTCGCTTTCTAATATTAGTACTATGACGCATGCACATAAAAATCATAGTATGAGGTAATTTGTACGAATATTGGCTAAATACAGAATGACGAAGGCACTTGTGGCCAACCATCAGAAACTTTATCTTTCATGCATTATCTGCTATTGATAAACAGATAACAGTATAAGGGGTGTGTCAGTCAAATCATGAACTTGCATGAGTCAGGCAAACTAAAATTCAGTCGAATGCCTACGTGATTTCTCTCATCTTGCTCAGCGATTTAAACGTTTCGCTGATAAAGACCCGTACCATTTACACAGCAATAACTTCATATCAAATATTAATCAAGCCAATAAGAGAACAAGTTTAATCTTAATGAAAAGCAAATAGGAGGTGTGTTCGTTTCAAAGTATTGTATTATTTTATTTACTAAGCATAAGTGTATTTAAATTTGGACTGATTATACATTACATATAGCGGTTTGCATAATTTGATCAATTTACAATAATCATAGTTTTTCCTTACGATATTTAATGTTCATATCGATTTTTAATCGATGATGACGAGTTTGTGTATGTAACGTATAACTTCACATCTTTTAAATGCCCTGGAGCTATATTAATTCCCACTCATCATAAAAAAATGGGCTTTATATGAATCTCAATGAGTCTCCGTCGAAAAAAAATGAGCTCTGAAAGGCAGAAATTGTTTCAGAACCTCTGATGACACGGATGTCTGTGGTCATTGTGCTCACAATCAAGTGACCCGACTTTTTACTGCCCGCCCCATCCGTATGCTATAAAATATCTCTCTTTTTCACATTTTTTCACATTAAATCGATCCTGCTACTCCGCATGGACTGCATGGCTTCAGCTGTTCATTTTCTAGCCCAAATCTGGTAAGAGGTAGTGCCACGCTGCATGCATGCAGCCGAATTGGGCAGGCATCGCGGAAGTACCTCTCGCTTACACGGTACCGGCGAAAAGTGACAGCTGTGCTGTCGCTTTTCGTGAGGTGTGTAAATAGCCGGTGGTCCGGAGGAGGATGAAGGAGGGCAACGCATCTGCGGTAGTCCTAATATTGGCTCCGACTGCTCGTTTGCCCTCTAATACTATAAAAAAAACCAACAAATAATCAAGCCCGTGAATATAGCACTGCTGAAAACTCTATTCGCCATTAAACATACCTGAGAGTTATTGCACAAGCGCGGGCCTAACAATGATGTTAACACGTGGTTCATTTGCGTCACTAGCCAAAATAATCGCGTTTGGAGAAAAATGTAGGATGCGATGTATGAAGATGTATGGAGATGTGCAAGGCGGTGTGTGACAATGTATGAGTAGGTTTTAATTACTGTATCTCATCATCATGTGACCTTCTCCACCCACTGCAGAATGTTTTTTATGGTATATGCAGTCGGTGCCATTTCCATGACTACCGACACCCATAGACATCCGCATAGGCTATACAGATGTGTCGCCCCCATCCTCCTCCATTCTACATTGACAGGCCTTACCATTTATTTAAAGTAAATTTTTTTTTTCTTTTTTTTTAGTTTAGGACGTTTTCCTTATTATTTTTTATTTGTTTCCAGGTGCTTACCAAACGGTGGTTCATGGGTTAGACAACTCAGGTGTGTGCTGTAGGTATAGATGTTTATTTGCATAGCAGTGAAACCTAAGTGTTGAAGTCGGAAATAATAGTTATTTTCTATAAAAATTAACTAGGTACATAATATCTAATGGCCACTAATGCCAGTAATTTACTCAACTATTGTAGCTTATGTATAAGTAAAAATCTTAACTATCTTAGCTCATGTATAAGACTATCTTAGCACAGTCATGACAGTAAAGCAGTTTATGAAAGCTAATATCATGGACAAACAAATTAATGTGATAGGATCAAATGATGAAACTTGGCTTAAAATACATATCTTAGATGGCAAGACAGATAAACATAACGAAGCTAAAAAAATATGGACACCGGCGAATTTCTACGCTCTAGTTCGCGAAATTAAATATAAAGTCTCAATCAATTTTACCGCAGGCATATTCGAAGAAGTTAACTCAACCAGTCAAGTAATTCAGGTGCAGGCTTCGAGTTTTCGTGTGCGTCGTGTTCGCGACACAAACACCGACAGCACACACACATGCACGAAATCGGCGCCGACCGAGGGGCGGCGGGAGGGGGTGTAGCTCGACGGCGCGTTCCAACTTCCTATAAAACATTGCGCTGCCATCTGCAAGTTTCAATAGATAACTTGATTCCGTTCGCGCTGCCAACATTTTCGTTGTCGCGGCGAGGTGAAAAAATTGAATGTTGTGTACCCCTGCTGGGTTTTCGGCGCGAAATAGAAACATTGAATGAAAATTGAAAACTTTTAAACAATATTCTCAGCGTAACACGCTATAGTTTCATAGTAGTGTTATATTCGCAGCTGGTGCGAGCGCGTTTACATAAACTGATTGTAGAATAGTGATGTGAATTTTTCTTATTGCTGAAATTCGCGAATCTGGATTTTAAGGAATTCGAGTACAGCCACGAAACTGATACTCAAAGTGTTATTTACAACAGACTCTACCACTTCGACGTTCCTTGACGTCTGAAAACGGACAGTATAAAGTGAGCAAGATGAGTTTCAACAAGAACAATCCGAATGCGGTGGGGAAGATCATGGGGTATCTCAAGCAGCTGTCCACCGAAATGGTAAGTGGACTTGTTGATAAAACTACTTTTTTTTGTTGACAGCAGGGCGCCCTGTTCGGTTACCATATGGATCCAGTTGACACACATGGACAGTCGAGAAAATTCGTTTTCATTCAAAAGCCACCGTACGGATGTACACTGGACGCACAGACGAGCCGGTCGATGGCTCGTTGCTGGGCAACCACTATCAACACGATACACTGCAACCGAATTGTGCAATACGAAAGGAAAACGAAATCCGATAAAGATATTCATAAAACCCACAAAATAATGTCTACGTTAATGAATATTCATAAATTAGTGAAAATATTTCAAATATTCGTTTGATAATCGAATGACTTCATAAATAAGTAACATCACTACAAGGCTGAACATTTTATTGACTAACTATTCATGAAATATTCATGAACACTAATAATAGTAACAAGCGATCGAATATTACCATAAATATGTTGGAAATTTCGTTATCTCCAACGTAGTGATTGGATTTTAAAAAGTTACCATAAGCAGTAACTTAGGTCGATGCTGAAAAGATTTTTAACAACTTTAACAAATTGTGACAATTTTAACAAGTCACCAATTGTTTTCTATTAGTTCTAATTAGTTGTGAAAACGATTAAGTGGCGCCATCGCGTGTGCAAGTTAAGCGCTATTATAAACCTCTGTTTGCCTGATATCAACGTAGTTTCAGAAAGCTAGTACAGATGGCGTTAATGAAATAAAACTAATTTTATTGAAATTATAAACAAAAAATTTATCTTATAAGGAAAATACAAATTATCAAAGGAATTTGTTTAATGTTTTTAAATTTAACGAGATAAAAAAGAAGGCATTTGCCGTTAGAAAATTTGATACGGGATATTAGGTAAAATAGTAATCATTGGGAAGGGACATGCAATGAAGGTTTCGTAGCATACCATAGGTCCATTTTGCCTGAATTATATCCAAAGATGAGTAACAGACATCAATCTATCCAGCTCCAACCATAAATTGGGTGCGAGTAGGTATAGGTCCCTAATCAAGGGTCGGTCCATATACCTATATAACAAAAATTATTTCCTAAAGATTAGAGGTCGTCATTAAAAAATGACTAATAACGTTATCAAGAAATGACCTTGATAAAAAATGAATCTAAAACGCATAAAACATTATATTATTTTGAAAAATATTTTTATATTTTGTATTTAAAATGTGTAGAAAACCAGTGATTATAAGTACTTTCAAATATTGATAACGAATATAATAGTTGATTTTACCTATAACATAATACAATATATTGAGATATATGTATGTCGGTACTAGGTATGTACTTCCTTGAGAGATGTCTGATTAAATTTAACCCCGGCATGAAAGTTCATTGTCGTCATAATGATTCGCAGTAAATATACTTATGTAAACAAACGGCACTAGTTCCTCCACACATATACTCTCGAACTAAATCAATGGAAGATTCAGATGATTAATTATCAAAGACAAATATTTAGATACATTAAGACCTTTGCTGTGTCAAAGTAATCCATGAATTGACGGTCTTGTACATTCTGGGCGCGCATAACGTCAAAATGAAGCATAAAAATCGTAGACAGATAAAAATGTTAGATAGCAGTCACCGAAATAATGTAGGAGAAGATAAAGAAATGCAATGCCACATAACAAGTGGAAGACATACAAAACCTTCCACAATAATCCGGAGGTAATGGAATCGTTCTTTACATAATATCTTTACGTTTAAAAGAAAATTCAGGTACATAAACTGTAATATCGCTGTCAGATCGAATATTCGACGAGGTTTATTCTTAGAATACATGTTTTATAAACATCATTAAGGTTTGCTTGACAGTAATATGATAACATCAGCCCGACATAAACATACAAGTGGAACTCAATTTGTTACTTGAGTTTAGCTCGACGTTATAACCGTATCGGTGTTTAGCAAACAGAGTATCCTACACAAAAGGACAAATGTGGAAACCGGGTTAGGATATATGCATTATATATTTATCATGAGGTTATCAGGAACACGTTATGATCATATGCCCGTCGGAGTGGTCAATAAGCAATGTTTTCTCTATTTGACCTCAGTCTCATTAAGTTCACAATTCTTATCAATAATAAGTTACTTATATAAGATAATGAATATAATAAATGTGGCTCGCTTGCGGATATTTCTACAGTATAGTCCGCATAGTGGACAATTGACCAGTCAATAAAATTTAGCTGGTATCTTTGGTAATAAATCTCACTTCCCCAAGTTTTGCGTTTTTGTTACAAGTGTTTTAAAGGATTTGTCTGTTCTTGTAGGGTGGCAGCGAGGCTGGACGGCGCGGGCAGTCGGACGAAGAACGATTGCACCGTTCGCGATCCAAATACTCCCGTGTTCCTTCCCGACCAACACTCTCGGCGTCTACTACCTGCACATCTTTAGCAGAATCCTGCGGCTCCCAAGGCACCTTGGTACCGAACTACGCAACAATCCCGGAAAACGTAACTACAGAAAGTAGCAGCGAAGACGAACAGGACTCATTCGAGAAAACTCGCCTACATTTCCAACAATTACGTCAGATAAGTTTGGGCAACGAGTTCAAATACAAGATGGAGATGGAAATCAAGAGTGCCAAGGACGAGAACCTGCGGAATTCTGTGCCCTACGTGAAACAGCTCAGCACCGATGGCGCGAAGACCAAAAGCGATTACAGCATAAATGGTGACACCAAACCATATGGAGCAACAACAAAGGGAATCTATCTTCTTACACAGGTATGTAATTTATTTTTTATTTTCATTACACATTCTTTGTTTTTACGAGATGTAATCGAATAAAGTTTTAAATACTTTCAATCCTGGAAATATCTTAGTGAACGTTAAGAAACAAAACATCACATTCAGATATCATAACGATTTGCTCCATAATTGCTACACTATGATTAGTTAAAAGTTGGTAAAGATAATAGTGCCGTACGAGTTAAATATAGAAAGGAAAAGCTTCTTTTATGTGTTTCCATATTGATACAGTACACATACGTAATGTTATCATCGGTTATTTCTGTGTGTATTAGCGCACTTATGGGGTTAAACGACATTTGTAGATGTATGTATACATACCCTGAGCTTGTACATAAAAGGTTGGACCGCCCACTGAACTTCAGAGCTTTTACGTACAAGTTTACGTGACAACGTTTTCTACCCCTGACAATGCTTTAAAAATTCAAGAAAGCGCGAATGCAAAAATAGGAATACAATAATTTAAAATGCCCACCGTCGATATAAGTCAGGTTATCTAATATTTAGTATCCTAATTGCGTAATCTGGACACGTTAAAACTAATAAATATACGCGTTATTTTATAATAATATTTTTGTAATTTCTTCTACAGTTCCTGGCAGCCATATCCGTGTCAATGGGATCTCTGATCGTCGGTTTTTCATCAGGCTACACGTCACCGGCACTACCGAAAATAAATGCTACACTTGCTATAACTAGCACCGAGGTAAATATCATACAAATTATTATATAAATGAAAGGGGCGACTATAGAGTATATATATAAAACTCAAACGTGACATAGCCATCTATCAACGCACAGCCCAAACCACTGGACGGATCAAGTTTTAAATTTAGCATCCAGGTAGATTTTAGGCCGTAGGCATCCGCTAAGAGGATTTTTAGAAATTCAAATTTCAACCCATGAGGGGGTGAAATAGGGTGTTGAAGTTTATATAGATTTCTTAGGAATTAAGCGCGGGTGAAACCGCGGGGCACAGCTAGTATATACGAATGTTTCCCTTTAGGAATATAATATGATGTATCTCCCGATTAATAAACAAGGCACATTTGTAAAACAAGATTTAATATTAAAATGAAAATGCAATCCCGACTGCGTGAAAACTTATCCCTTTTTTGTTTCGATGTACCAAGGTATCTAGCAAGCTTAGAGCGTAATAAAACATACTTTATTTAAATAACCCTTTTTTCTGGTGCAGTCTGGAAAAAAGTACCAATAACAATAATAATACTTGTGGACTTTACATACCATCTAGTCTAGCTCCGTGTTAAGTACCGTAAGGACTTAGTTACGGGTTCTGTAGATATTTAATCATATATACAATTTAAGAAAATTTACATATTTAAAAATTTTATATAATAAATAAATATGATACATATATAAATGTCCATGGCCATTATATTATAGGAGTGTTTCGAACCCGCAATCTGGCGGAACATGCTTCGCTTACCCGAGCTATGTTACCACTATGCCAGTGTGTTACCGCCAAAGTAACGACACCATTAAGGTTAAGCTAAATCAGTCACATAATATTTGAATGCCCGTAATAAAATTTATTTTTTCTTTATTTACAGAGTAGCTGGATTGGTGGTTTGATGCCGCTAGCAGCACTTGTGGGCGGTATAGCTGGAGGACCTCTAATAGAAAACTTGGGACGAAAACTGACCATCATGTCTACTTCTGTTCCATTTTTTGTCGGTTGGGTGCTGATTGGAAGCGCCGTTAACGTCTACATGGTCCTTGCTGGAAGAGCTTTGTGTGGAATATGT
>LUGF01050217.1:179724-191992 GCA_001625245.1 Calycopis cecrops
CCAAAATATTGTTATGCAGATTTATTGCTCTCTTACCTCCAATGAGCCACCGAAAACTCACAAACCACACGAAACACGACGGCATAGTTGTCAGTTTCCGTTGGGCTCATACGAGCGAGAGTTCCCCTGTCATGGCAGCCTAATTCAACTGCAATGCATGGCCATACCGCATACTAAATATAATCTGCCTATCTATCTCAAAATTAAAACCTTTTTTTCGCTGGTTAATATGTTGAGGAAGTTTACATACAGGCAAGAGGCGGTCCCATACCCACTAAACCCCAGCGGTGTTCCTTTCAGTTTGCACTAGAGTGGGGCCACAGGAACGCGTTGGCCTATTTCCGCGACGGTTCAAAATTAAAACCCACATGCAAATATGACGTAATTATATTTATAGAACTCTACAAAATTGATAATAATATCTTCAAGGTATACATAATACAGGGTTACTTCTTGGTCACCGGCCAAATTTTAAAATAAGGAAGTAAATATTCCAAAGGTGTATTTTAAATTTTATCGCCTAATTTTAATATTTTGTTAAATAAATATCGGTTTGAAATAGTCCTTAAAAATACATCGATCATTGTTCGCACACGAAATGTATCAACTTCAAGGTCAGTGACGCCGGCCGAACGCGGCTCGAAAATCGGATGCCACGTGGTGACCAAGAAATATATTTACAGCATAGGACAAAGTAATTGTATCTAATTATTTTTTTATTTGTTTTATTTTATAAATCCAATGTATTATTGATTCTGAACCAAACCTGAAAATTTGGCCGGTGATCACAAAGTAACCCTATTTAATATACATAATAATGTAATAAAACCTGTAATGTCTTGTACACATATCGGGATACATATCTCCCATCTGCGGGTGGTAGGCTTGACGCGCAACGGGGGTTTCGAGTTTCGATCCCAAGCCTAGTCCAGCACGATGAGCACCCCTAGAAGCATTTCCAGTGCAAGTTCAGTTCCGACAAAACAATGTCCCACCCAGCCCAAAAAGAAGTTGTCTAATATTTTTTTTATACTATAAGGGGGCATACGAGCAATCGGATCCATTTCCTTGAATACCGAATCCCATAGACATCCGTATAGGGGTTATACAGATGCGTTGCTTTCCTCCTCCTCCCTCCACGGGCCACAGGCTTCCTACACACCGCACTAAACACGACAGCACAGCTATCACTTTACGCCGGTATCGTCTAAGCAAGAGATACCTCCCCGGACGTGCCGGCCTAATTGTGCTGCATGCTTGCATACAGCGTGACACTGTATATTACTAAAAAGAACTTAAATTTCAGTAAGTGGAATTGGAAAATAATGCCAACCACAGACTATAGACAAAGAGGAAAACATTCTAAGCAACATGCGTCGCCAATCAGTTTTGTCAATCAATTTGTGTTCATATAAGTCGTTACGGGCGCTCCGGGAGGCTCATTTCTTCAATTGTTCATGAACGTTTCAGCTGACGGTTCAGTGCTCGTTACTTTGTGTATGTGTGTGTGATTTTAGTTACGACCATGAAGATCTTAATGAGGGCGGACACGCATTATAGTATAGTCGTAAGTGGAAGTGATTATGAGAAACCGAAATACACATTTTCACAGGTAATTTAGATTTTTTTTCTATCCTTAATAATCCTTATTTATGAAGTATTTAATAATTACTTATTAAAGAAAATGGAAAAATAAAAAACAGATATTATAGTATACGAAGTTGTAAATGGAAGTGATTATGAAAAACCTAAATACACTTTTTCACTGGTATTTATTTAAATAAAGCCCTTACCCTTCCGGCTTATTTATGAAATATTTTATAATTATAAAAAAAACATAAATAAATAATCACTTTACCAGTAGAATATAATTATTATTTTAATAATGACTTAACTAGTATTTTAAAATCAGTCGAACTGTTTAATTTTTTTCGTAGCTAATATATAATGTAAACAGCTAATAATGTACACAAATAATTACTTTAAAATTGCTAATAATATTATAATTACCACCAGAAAAATATTGTCATGGATATTTTTACCCGTAAACAAATTCCATCACTCTATTGCAATTTAATGTAACACGCAGTTATTTCAATTTAATACTTCATTGGCAAATTCCTTAGGCAATTTGTTACTACGGAGTCTTTCGAACACAATTGTCACCTGCGTAAAGTCACAGCAATGCTGTCGCGTTTCGTGCGGTATTTTAGTAGCTGCAGGGGCGCGAAATGAAGGGTTAGGCATCTTCATAAGAATCATGCGGATGTCCAAGTGCATCGGTAGTCAAAAGACTCCGACTGTGTATTTGCCCCCTTATACTAGAAAAAGCAATTTATATTTTTACGGCCATCAATATTGTTGCAAAGAATGTTATATTAAAAGTTGAAATCTGAATATTAAACGTAGAAAAGCTTTGAAACAAATAACGAACGGTTTCGAAAATGGCTAAAAGAAACATAACATTCAAACATTTGAAAGAGGTCCAATTTTTACATTGATTTTTCAATTCAAAAAGGCTCGTGAAGCATAATTCAGTTTAGCCACTTGAATGATTTAAATAAAAAGCTTCCGGGGTTTTATGGAATTTTGGCTTTATGGAATTTAATGTCCTCTTTCCCGATTTTTACTTTGCTACTACCGTAAGATCTATCGCGCCACCATTTCCAAAAAAATAGCATCTATCGTAAAATATTTTCTTTCCGTTTAATTTGTTTTAAATTGCCAAAGCCTTGTATTACATATTTAAACTTTTACGAGCGTCGCAAAGTATCCTGTAATATCCATTTTCGCTAAAACTACAAATAAACATCATAAGATAGAAGAAAGCAGCAGCAGAAGAAGCAGTGCTTTACTTTTTTTATCGCGGCGTATGCGATTTTTTCCTTTTCTAATTCCTGTTGGATATCAAGATTATAATTTTGGTATCCATCGATACTAACTTGTTGTTTGTAAATTTGTAACACATAATATGTAATTGTAATTTTCCCATTTAGTATATTTTTTATAAATTTCTAAATTATCCCAGAATGCAGTAGTAGATACGTAGAATCGTTTGAATTCCATCGATTTGTTCGGTCTATCTCCAGAATTGCAATCGACATAAATATAATTAACACTATATATTACTTATATAGCTAAAGTTCAGCTTAGTTAGAGTCATATCGCTAACGATTTTAGCGATTCGCCTAGCTCTGCAACGTTCCATATGTACAAATGTCATGAACCATATATGAACCATTTAGTCGCAGCCACATCAAAGTCTTATACAGAAACCATGACATTGTCAATTTTAATTCCTACGACCAAACATGTTTTATTTGACTACGCCATTAAGATTAATTGCCTCCACGGCGTAATATATTTAGTAGAATATTAGTGAGGCTACTCTACTGCAAATCTGCTTTCATGCAGGATGGAGGGAAAATCTTTAAGTATGGTCTTTTAGTAGAAAAGCAGTAGGCCAATAAAGTAGCTCTTTTTAATCCCAACTGACATGAACACTTAATTAATTTAAAATACAAATGTACCTACCGGTGACATCGATTACAAAAAATTAGTTTCACTCTTAGCTAAAAAATGTAAATGAATTCAATTTGTCCAAAAAAGTGCTCCACTTTGCTATGCTACATCACTAGGTAGGTACCTAATATGCTTAAATCTTTATATTTACGCTACAGATTTTGATAGGGTTTTTTAATAGTGATTAAAAAGGAAGATTTATATGTATAATAACATATCGAATTGAACGCGTGCGAAGCCGCGGGCAAAAGCTAGTGTTAAATATTTGCTGACGCAAACTCATAATACCTATTTTTTTCTATCTAACACCACTAAAACTAGCCAGAAAAAATCTTTTTTTTCTCTCTCATTCGTCTCATAGTGTTCTTCACTGATAATATTAGTTGTAGTTATATGACAACACACGATTCCCAAATAACATAACGTAAATTTTTGCATACAACATTTGTCGTGAAGTCCGGACCATAATTGTTTATGATTGCTTAAATTGGTGGCACGACATTAGTAATGTTGTAGATGCCGAAGAATTATAGCGAATACCACAGCGGAAAGACTACTAATTTGGTAGAGTAGATGTTTTACTTCTTATCAGACAAAAAATAGTCTTAATTATCGATGATCCCTATGTTAAATTTAGACATTATACCTACATTTAAAAATGGAAGATAGTCAATGATCAATAATTATGTGTTACCTAATTCCTAGGTTACTAATAAGTATTACGAAAAGCGGAAGTTTTAGCCACTACCTAGTTGCCGTAACAATCAAGAGGCAAGATCCCTACAAAGCAATATAGAAGACTGTTTGAGCAAGTTTAATTTAGGCTTTGCTAGCGTCCGCTGCATCTAGATACACTACTCACTAGGCAAAACGCCCGTTTAATTTTTAAAACAAATGATGAAATATTTTATTGCTTAAAGGTGCTGGCAGCCGTGGCTGTGTCGCTTGGATCCATGATAGTCGGGTACTCCTCAGCCTACACGTCACCAGCGCTGGTCACCATGCAGAACAGCACACGCATATCCGTCTCGGACGAAGAAGTATGTAGTCAAATTATATTTGTATTTTGATATTATATATAAATAAATAAATATCTGTGGACTTCACACACCACGTTAGCCTAGCCCCGTGCTAAGTACCTACCGTAAGGACTTGTGTTACGGGTACTAGACAACGGAATATATTTAATATGTTTTGTAATTTAAGAAATGTTATATATTTAAGATATAAAACATAGATAAACATCCATGACCTAGGCGGGATTCGAATCCGCGACCCCTGGCGAAACATGCTCCGCTTGTCCGAGCTCTGTACCACTGCGCCAGCTGGTCGTCGTCGATATTCTTTTAATGTTTTAAATTACGAGCAAATGTTAAGAGACCTTTTCTCTTAACTTTTGGTCGTATTCTTACTTAGTTGTAGGCAATTTGCTGATATAAAAGCATTAAAAAAATAGTGGTTTCTCACTTAGGACAATAATGAATGCTAGGTTCTATTTCCAGTATCCGCCGATACCTAAGGGACTACGTAAAATTCGTAGATAGACTTGAAAGTTAGCCAATGTATGCTCACAAGTCAGAAGCTCAATACGCGGCAGCGTAGCTTCACGCCAGTGCAGTGTTGTGTTGGGGCGGGCCCAATTCGGCTGTATAGCAGCGATGGGACTATCTAGTAAAGATATCTGTACTTTATCGAAATTTACTAGACCGTAAAAATCATTTTTGTATATCTAGCGGTATTGCAATAGGATTCAATAGTAGGTATAGCATAAAAACATAAACAAAGAGCAGGGAATTCTAATTTACATATACCTACTATACTTGAGGAAAATATACCTCCTATACCTTAAAAGGCAAATACAAATAAGCTTTTGATAGTAAATAGTTCTACGTCGTATGTCATCCGAAAAGAAGCAATTTTGATTTATTAGAATTATTATTATTTGCAGGCGAGCTGGATTGGAGGACTTATGCCGCTGGCTGGTTTAGTGGGAGGCATTATTGGAGGACAGCTAGTAGATTACATTGGAAGAAAAAGAACAATCCTGTTCACCGCAGTACCATTTTTCTTTGGATGGATTTTAATAGCCACAGCAAATGTAGTTCATCTAGTGTTAGCTGGACGTGCGATTTGTGGTTTGTGCGTCGGCATTGGCTCCTTGGCCTTTCCTGTTTACCTCGGAGAAACCATACAGCCGGAAGTTCGAGGGACCTTGGGTCTGTTCCCAACAGCCATCGGTAACATAGGCATACTAATCTGTTATCTGGCTGGAAAGTATTTGGATTGGTCCGAATTAGCATACCTGGGAGCAGCTCTGCCGGTTCCATTTATGTTGCTAATGTTACTCATACCGGAAACTCCACGCTGGTACTTATCACGCGGAAGAACCGAGGAGGCGAAAAAAGCTTTACAATGGCTGAGGGGTAGCCAAGCTAAAATTGACAACGAAATGCGGGATATAGCTCTCTGTAATGCACAGACTGAAAAGGAGTCGTCGGTCAGCGAATTATTCCAGCGTGCCTATTTAAAGTCTATATTAATATGTATAGGGATGATGGCCTTCCAACAGCTTTCCGGAATTAACGCAGTGATATTTTACACTGTCAAAATATTTTACATGGCAGGTAGTTCCGTAGACGAGCATTTATCGACGATCATTGTCGGCATTGTCAACTTCCTATCAACTTTTATAGCTACTGCGCTCATTGACAGAACCGGTCGTAAAATTTTACTGTATATTTCATCTGTGACCATGACCGTTACATTAGTCATATTGGGTGCCTTCTTTTATGTTCGCGACAATATGCATTTAGACGTTAAAAGTTTAGGATGGTTACCTTTAACGAGTCTTATGGTTTATTTGCTAGGATTTTCATTAGCATTTGGTCCTATACCATGGTTGATGATGGGAGAAATATTACCATCAAAAATTAGAGGGGAAGCCGCTTCGATAATTACCGCATTTAATTGGCTGTGTTCATTTATAGTTACGAAAACTTTTAATAACATCATAGACGGTATTGGGCCGGCAGGGACATTTTGGTTATTTGGCTGTATTTGTTTTATTGGTTTGTTTTTTGTAGTTGTATGCGTTCCTGAAACAAGGGGTAAGAGCTTGGAGCAAATAGAGAATAAAATGACTGGGAGAAAACCAACCAGAACTCGAAGGCTGAGCTCCATAGCAAATATAAAACCCATGCCTAGTGGATGTTAATTTGAGTGACATAGTGCTAAAACTATTTTAATTTAAAGTACTTTAAATAGCGAATCAAGTATACCCACAATTCATGTATGAGTTCGAAGCTGTGTAATGAGAAAAAGGGAATAGGAATTTGAAGACTGTAGATTTTTTTTTATTTACTACTTTTTATTAAAGTACTTAAATAGGCGATGATTGTGAAAAAAAACACTATGAAAAAAAATACGACTATTTGAAACACCTATTTTAGATTTTATTTTAATGTATATAAAGATTCTATTTTTCCTTCTTTAACTTTATGTATAGATGTAGAACATATTATGATAGCAATATTTATTTTATTTTGTTTTATAAGTGTTAGATATAGTCAATACTCGCTGTACAGTATTTTAGTGTTAATTTTAGTTGTTAAATAAAATTTAATAAATTATAATGATAAATTAATTTTATTATTTATATTAAACTACACTAATATTATAAAGAGAAAGAAGACAGGGAGACCACCACGAGGAAAACATATATACTTATGATATATGTCATATTATGTGGAAGTAGTGAGATCATACAGCGTAATGTTCTGAAGTAAACCACACTTGGCCACATTTGGAAAGATGAAGAGTTTGTCAACAATCTAGCAGGTGGAGTGAATTCTCCCATCCCTCTGTTAAGTAGCCATGTACCTATTGAATGCGGGTTGCAGGAGAGACGCCAGGTGCAGTGAACCAGTAAGGGCTCATAATATGGTATATTTACCTGTATCTATAGAACAATATAGTTTTGCTGACTAGCCTTCATGAAAATCACAGCCAACATTTGGCTAGGGCATTGCCAATACATATTTATTCTTGCACTATGATGTCTAAAATCTACATAGACAGAAAATTTTTGTTTGTCCTTCTTTCACATTAAATCGGGTCAACGGATCAATGTGATATTTAGTATGGAGATAGTTAATGGATTGAAGAAAGCCATCAGCTCAAAATATGTACTAATTTTTTTTTCTACCACACAAGCAAAGCGGAACAGTTAGTTATTTAATATTATGATGAGAAAAGAGATTTTTGGTGTCGGTATCAACTACTAACTAACTATACTACTAATAGAATACTAGTTTATCAGGAAGTAATTGTTTATTAGTTATTTAGTAGTATGATTGACTATTTATTTTTTATTCACAACCAAGTAGACACGGCTGGTGAGTATTCAATAATAACGACTGCTGATGCCAAGCAGACACTAGCTTTGCATTAATTATTCTTATTTTTATCATTAAATAGGATAATCTTACAAATGTTATAATGATATTTAACAAAATTAATGACAATCAATCATTAAAGTTTGTGGTGCTTAAATAAAAATATGCAGACATAATGACATGTTATGTGGTAACGAATATGGAGAAACCATAAGAAGTATATAAGGATAGTGATGTATGGCACATGGCTACCTCTGCTTCCACGAAAAGAATATGATTAGAACATGACTGTATGGTTTTTGTTGTTTACAAAAATCTAATACTCAAAGTTGGTATCTGATTACCAACTAATTAATTCCTTCACTAGTTATGAAAGTAAATTATATATACCTATTAAATATATGTATATTATAATACAAAAAATATTTATTGAATAGTATGACAAAGAGAATTTTCGTAGAGGGCTTACAATAGTTTCATTCATATGCTAGTTTTCTTACTAGTATGATTTATTAGACATTCTTAGTAAATATGTATTAGAGATATGGTTCTATTAAAGATAATCTACACATATGTTTATAATTATTATAAAGACTTTCTGCATTCTCCTCCCTCCATTTGGTTCCATCACCCCTCCTCAATGCTTACATAGACAGTAGGTAGATGTAGTATGTCCTTAACATAGAGCCGGAAAACTGATAAACTAAATAGCTTATTTCTCGAATATAAACTTAAGTTTTACACATTAAATGTAGAATTTTCAAATACATTTCATTTTCAACGTTTCGTCTTATAAAGCTGGATCAGTTATTAAAAAATCAAATCTGTGGGCTGCGAGCTATTACAAGTTTGCAACTTGCATTGCAGCAAAAACGCAATGGTTCTAGAATTACGTAAAATAAACTTACCCATAACTTGAACTCGACAAATCGCACAGGTATCACATTCTACATCCCAACTCCACATAGCAACTGCATTCCATTTCTTTAAGGTAAACATCTTGTCGGGTTTCTGACCATCAGGATCACCACGATCTAAAGATTCACAATCTTCTCCTGACATGGTAGCTTATCTAGTTTAACAAGATGTATGTTAAAATATTAGTTATTATCAAAACTGAAAACACTTTGCAGTTTTTAATTTTTATTATTTTGTTTACTTCCAATTGTCAATTGTCAAAATCATATGTCAAATATGACAGTTTTGTTTTTTATTGGTATACGGCAATAAACCATTTTGCCAGTTTCAGTTTTCTATTCAAGTTAAAGTTGTAGCCGTAAAAAATTGACAATATTGATCAAAAAGTATATAATTATATTATTTAGTTATTAAAATAAAGCAGAAATAAATTATCAAGGATTATTCTTTTTTTTATTTTAATAGATCTATCCATACAAGTATGCTTAACTTTTTCTATGCAATAAAAATAAACATAATATTTTTTCCTAAAAGAGAAAGAGTTGACGGTTGTGTTGCAATATAATACACAAGGAGGTACACTTTGCAGAGGGAATCGACATCGATGACCAAAAGATTGAGAGGTACAGAAATATTTTAGTTGTTGCCTACAGGTAGCAATATTCCTTATTATGTGATCATCGCGATCACCGCGTTTTGTAAATTTACAGCTAATGGGTTAGTTGTAACCTGTAAAGTACTTGCTGCATTACCCTAGTAACTATTAAGCACACCCAGCTTCGTAGAGGTCAATTTAGCCTTTACCTTCACCGCGGAACTGAAAATTAACTCGATACCTATGTCAGCACTAAATATGAATTACCAGCTGAGAGTTGAGACCATTTAGTGAAGCGTTCAAAGCGAGGAAATGCGTCGAAGAGTAATTTTTTGCGCTAAATATTGAATTTGGGGGGTTAAATTGGACTAAGTTTAGCAGGTCTCATTTCGAAACTTTGGAGAACAAAGCCTTGACCTCAGTCACAGTTGATTTCGATACGTTGACGTTAACGTTTTCGCTAGAAATTTAATTGTCATGTATATTAAACGACTTTAGTGCTATTATTTGCGTTATACCTAAATAATGGAAGCCACTAGATTTCACATGGGAATTAACAGAGTGAAAGACCATTAAGGTCATGCTAAACTGCTGCTGCGATCCGGTTCTTCTCAGGACAGGGCTAGGGTTGAACCGGTGGTAGATGAAATTTTTTGACGTTCAAAAAGCAATTTTTCAAATTCTATTTTGAATAAAAATATTTTGATTTTTGATTTTGATTTTGATCTTTCTAAAACTAGTACCTAATCCTATCGAATATTTTTTTCCCGAATATGTTTAATGAACGCTTCGAAAGGAACACTTTGCGCCAAACTGTTTTTATTAAAAGCACTGGTATATCGAAATGTTACTGCCAATGCCTCTTCATTTGATAATAGATTTTAAAATTTTGGAAACAAAGGAGGGCATTGGACGCCTTATTTCGAACAAGTATACCAAAACCGTCTTCCGAGAACTCAGAACGACGCGATGTCAAAAGAAGCGGAGTATTGAAAGAGACGCGATTAATCCGATACTAACTCAGAAACAGCGATGGGACCATTGCACCGATTTATGGACGCTCAAGGAAAGAAGTTTTTTTGGTAGATACTCTTCCGTAAAATTAGATCCGACATCAAGTATCCACACCATGGATGGAGTTCCCTTAATATTCAAAAAAGAGTTGCACAAATGATGATGAACTATGCTATGGTGTCTTATAAATTTTGCCGACGTGCCCGAACTTTGATTTAGGAATAACTGTTTTGCGGGACATTTGTTTAGAACCTTTCGATTCCTATGTGATATTGATATGGACCCACATTCCCTCCCTCCTTATACAATATAATTTGTCATAAAAATAGGTAATTAGGTCATATAATTAGGCATTTTTGGGAACATCCTAATAATTGTCAAATGATGTAAATTGTAAGTACCTAATTTATGGGGACCTCTCCCCTTCGAAACTTCCTTCTGGGGTTGGTATTGCGTGAACCCGCGTGATCTTACATAATGTCCTTATTAAAATTATAATTAGATAATACAAATTATTTAGGAGGACTGGATGGAGGGCAATAAATGAGAAAATGAGACTTAAGAATTATTTACCTGTTTGTTCTTTATTTAAAAATAAATTCAAATCGTCAATAAATAAAAAATGTATAATAAATACAAAACTGTACATGTTATTAATATGATATGTTATGGCAATGCTGTAATACGGTCTGCTCTATTCGATAAGCTAATTAATGTTAATGTAAATAAAGTTATATCTTTGCTAATTGCCTATGTCATTAATTAGAAACTAATTCTAGATTTATCTTCACCTAGAGGAGTACTATCTGCAATAGCGCAATTCGCTACACATTATGTACTAGTATGATGAATGACGACTAAATACTTAGTATGATTTTTGAAATGTATTTAAGCACTGGGTATGTAGGTACCAGTAGTAAAAAGTATCAATTTTGACAAACTCTTAAATTATAATTAAAATGTAATAAGATACTTACATTTAAAAGAAAGAAGTAAAAACATTATTCTATTAAATTTATACATGGAAATGATAAATAAGTTATTGTAACCATTATTCTAAGGCACAAATAACTAGAAAAATAAAAATTACTTAGTCATAAAAAAAATCTTAAAATAGATTATATTAGGTACATTGATTATAATAAATGTTGGTGGGATATTTGTAACCTACATTCTAAGAAAATTTAAAAATATAGAACTTATAACTAAAGCCATGCCAATGCCGATTTTCTTTGCATCGCTGTAACACCCAAAATCTTCTAGTTGAACTTGATACCTCACGTTGTATGGGAACCTACAGGCATTTTCTGAAAAAAAAGGTTTTTTTTATATTATTGAAACATGCAAATGTATCTTTGGCCACATCTACGAAAACATTTTGAAAGCTTGATGGCGCCGTTTTTTCAAAATTGTATTAAATGAAAATAAAGAAGGCTGATGTAGATTTCGGGCAGTTTTGGCTTTTCACGTTTGTATAACGGCTTACAGAAGTCCGTGCTTTTGGACTATCACCAACTGGTGACTGATAATTGTAATTTTGGTGAAATAAAGTAAATAAAAGTAAATTAGTAACTAGATAATTCTTAATTCTCTTTGAATGTCTCGCATTTTAACGTGTATAATATATAAATTTAATATCAGGACGCGCGTTTTATCAGCTATATGACTGTCTCTTTGTGTCGTGGGTGGTCTCTACTATAGGCATAATGATAGAGTATTATTATGTCGTCAACACAGGAAACTAAGTGGAATGTCAAATGCAATTATAGTTTGTGCGCTGTAGCATGGTGCGGATGGCAGTTGCCTGTTTGACGTTAACGTCTGT
>LUGF01050217.1:192096-207558 GCA_001625245.1 Calycopis cecrops
GAACACAATATCTTTTACGTGTTGGAAATAATGTGGGTAATATGGAAATATCAACACTGAAGGTAAAGAAAATATCCATTCCCTACATACTACAAAAGACTTAGGAAGAACACGAGGTTCCTTATGGCTTGTAAATAATGATACTGACTTTCCATAGAGTAAGTATATTTCTTAGATCCTACACTTGAATGTACCTTTCATATACTTGTAATAATAGTCTACCGAACACTAAATTAATATAGCCATTGAATAGCTAAAATAGCTTACCTGTGCAGAAAGAGCTGAAACTCGTAGTGGCATTAGGCACGCTGGATTGGACGGAGATATACATGGGTGGGCATGCGCCGATGTACCCACGTCCGTCGCAAGCTCCTCGTAGGCTGATCTCAACGTTACCAGTCGTGTCAATTCTCTGACACGTCACATCGTTCTCCCCCTCGTTCACAGATGTTGCGTTTTGTCTGAAATAAAAGAAAATACAGTAGACGGAAAATAACAGCAACATGCATCTTCACGCCAGTTTTCATTCCGTTAAGGTGCTGATAAATTTGAGCATTCATATGTACCTAATTAGTATTCACGCGTGACGCGAATGTTACATACAGAGAAATAAACGAGAGCATTCAAGCGAGCATTGCTTCGAGTTTTTTGCCGAGCCAAGCTTCGGTCATAGTTCCGCGTCCCCGTTCCCCGTCACTAGAATGCTCGTGAAAATGTTCATAGCTATGTTTGGCTCTATGCTTGGCTCGGCTCGTTGTTCAGTTCGACAAATATAAAAACGGCGAATGCTCGATGTTCTGTTACAAATGAATGCTCAAGTCTATCAGCACCTTTAGGCAGTCGACCTAGTGCCACATGTCATATTTAGTTCTTTTATGTTTTTATAATTTTATCAGCCCATTATCATGCGCATACGCAGATACGTTGCCATTGTTCCCCACAGGAGCCACCCCCAAGGCTACACACAAACCGCACGAATCATGAGGTCCTTGTTTAAAGGCGGTTTTAAGTGAGTGCGGGAACAAATCGAGAAATTGGTAGATTCTTTATCGATTTGTTAGAACAGAGGTGTCCTGTAGTGAGGTTCACTGGTCACGCGTTGGTTGGCCTGAGCATAGTTTTAGTACTTACTTTCAAGTTTACCCTCAATCGTGAGCGATAAATTGAGCTCTCCGTCCCTTACACCAGGATCCAGGTGGGCGCCCCGTGCCCTGTAAATCTCAGTTTTGTACGCTTAAAATAGCCCCATTTTCATCTCCAAGGTCTTCTATCCCCGGCCCTATCAGAGCTTGATCCGGCGCTTCGCCTTCGGACACCCGTGACCACAGAACACATTTACCCTACAGTGACACTGTACGCAAAGCATTTTTCTAACACGCGCCAGTGACGTCACAGCGCTCAGGTCTCAACTTATCGTGCACGTACCACACATTACCCAACGCAGACACAGAAGCGTTTTCTAGAATAAAAAACCTCCAAAATTGTAATGCTCTTAATAATATATTACGTATGTATACTATACATAATCTACGATAAAGATTTGCAAAACATTAATATAATCAATTTATTTTATCATTAAGTTACTGACCTGGGTTGAGGATACACTCGTGACTGGCATATCACTAGACTGCCGACTCCTGCCACAGTCCTCGATATACGAACTCTCCTATTGTCGTTATTATCATAGTAGTAGTTAGGGGTAATTGCGTAGAAGTTGATGTAGCCGGGTTCCACGTAATCGTCGAAGTGCCTGTTGCCAGAATTAGACTCATGTCCGAACGTGGATCCACAGTTCGAGTTCACAATTCGTCTGCCAACTGAAGAAAATAATATTTTTTTTTATTATACTAGCAGCGCTCCGCGGTTTCACCCTTGTAAGTTCCGATCCGGTGGAAATATCAAGATGAAAAATAGATGTTTGCCAATTCTTAGGTAGGTCTAAACCTACCCGATGTGTTAGGAGGAGGAGTTAATAGCATTGTGACCTGATAATTTTATATATGCATATAGAGATATAGAGGGCAAACAAGTAGTCGGAGCCAGTTTCATGACTACCGACGGAGCACGACTCAATCACATGTAGATCCACAGACATCCCGATTCGGCTGCATGTTGTAAAAAAGTATGTAGAAGAGTTATATAGAAAGTAACAAAAAATCTATATATTAATACATGAAGCCAAAATTTTAGGAACATTTTTCCTTTTTTAGTATAAAATTTGGTGCACTGTAGTTTATGAGTAAGAGAAGTGCAGAACGATAATAATTTTGAATAAAAATGTCGAGTCCGACATGGGTCTAGAGGCCACCCGGACTCCAGGGTATCATGCGTAAATGTATTTCCCTGCGTCAACAAAAAAAAAGTAAAGTAAGAGGTTTAATTCTATGCGTCTTTTACGAGTGTTGAAAATTCCATTTAAATTGTTTACCTTAGTAACGATGACATAACATGTCATATGATATTTAGTTTTTATTTAATAATAAAAGTTTCATTTAGATCGAATATCGATCTTCGCGGGATCGCTAGTAAGAATAAATAAAACGAACAATCTCAGGTCAGAGTTCCTTTGAACATATTCTAAGTATATCATAGCTAGAACAGGATTGATCTATCTTGCTTATTACCAACTAATTGTAAGTTTCAGACAGTTAAATGGGAGAGAAATTTCAGATATTTTTCCTCTTTGGAAATACGCGAAAATCATTATCGTGAAACCTGATAGTCACTCGGTACTAGAGAAAACTGACAACAGCTGTTCTGTTGGCTTCTGTCGGTGTGTGAATTTTCGGTGGCCTGGAAAAGGGGAAACCTCTATGTGGATCTTTATAGATGTCAAGAATCATCAAAAAGCTGCGATTATTCATTTGCCCCCTGTACCTACTATATCATGCTTTCATGAACTTTTCTACCTTATTTCCGACTAAAAATCATGGGTTTTACCTTGGTTAATGCGATTAAGGACTGGATTCATGGGGCCCTCGACGTTTCTCCCATCAGAAGTGAGAGATATAGTATGGACATCGTTATGCATGTCGCGTACCAAATTCCACAGATTGTCCCATTGATTCGACGCAGTCGCGAAAAGTAGTCTCAAATCTGAAAAGGATGGCAAAACATTATATTAAGTGCTATTATTAATCATATCTTTCTCTTTATAATATTAAGTTTTGTTATCAAAATTTTATTTACTTTAATATGAAGTTAAATTAATTATATAAGCCTAGGTTCAGAATTGTATGATGATGTTGAAGACTATCTAAGATGAAACATGACGTAGTAAACATGTTGGTCGAAAGATAACCGATTGTCGATTGATCTGCAAACTCTACCAACGGACTAGAGTTTTAGTATCAGAGTTGGCAGAGTTAATCATGTATAAATAATTTAATTTAATAATAAAATTACCTGGTACAGTTTCGTTTAATAATCTAGCTTGCTCCCAAATCAATTGGTTATTTTGCACGTTGCTTGCAATTAAAAATAGAAGCACTGTCGAATTTCCACCTACGTAGTTGGCTGTTCTTTCATTTTCTAATTCACTCTGCAACATTATTCGTATATTGCCGAGAGCATTCTCGAGATTGACACCACTGAACACTGAAAAAAATATTGAACACTAAATATTCACGAGAAAATTAAGTCTGTAGAACCTAAGACGACGAAGTGGAAGAAATCATAAAAGACGATAAAGCAAAAGAGCAAAGAGATAAAATTGCATGGTAAAAGTTATCTATTATTCTCTTGATTACCTACTCCAATTAAATAGATGTAACTCACCATGAATTAATTATGAGTATTCCAATAATAGCAAATGTACGAAATGCTCTACAAAAAACATAGTTTCTTTTTCGAGCAGTGACAAAGAATTAAATCAATGAAAATCAAAAAATTAATGACAAAGATCAACTTACTTGATTGATGTCTAGTCAAAGTATACTCCGAGTGGAAGTCAGCAATGGAGAATGTTTTTTCTATGACAACTCCTCCGTCGAATGCGTTCATTAATGTGACACTCGAGCCAAACTTTCCAACTTCGATATTATCGAGCAGGTATGATATGGCTGGGTATATGGTCTGGTATTGCCACGCCGCGTCGACCACTAAATACAGGTTCGTTCTTAAACGGAAATCAGGTGTGGATGATTCAGTGTTTAAACAACTCATGTCGTTCAGGTTACTTGCTGCAATAAAAAATCAATGATGATTATTGTGTTAGTACTTACCTATCTATCTATTCTACATCATAGATAATTTTATGTAAGTATATTCTAGATATAATGATCATCCATATCTACCATGCAACTATTTGCTACAAACTTTCAGAAGCTTGCAACATTATTTACCTACTATCGATTCTACATTACCTTGATTGATAGGCAAATAAAGTAAGTTGTTGCGTGCAATAATAAACAGTATTATTTATGATAAATTCGATTACGGTTACTAATAAAATACACATTTAATAATAAAATACAAATTAATAAAATACAAATTGTTGTTTTAAATAATGAGTAGAGGATAACGATAAACTTATTTTTGAGTCGAGAGAAAATCTGATGATCACCATCACCAAGTGTTAATACATCCGCATGGTAAATGATTAGATTTATTGCACTTCTTCATACTATCCCCTAATGACCCTGCGGATTGTCACAAACCGTACGAATCGCGATAGCATAGCTTTCTAGGCGGTGTCATGTGAGCGAGAGGTGGTCGGAACATCTCCGGTCGCGGTCTTGCAGCAAAGGTGCCAAGAGGTGGTACCTAATACTTTCTAAAAGTAACAGTAAACTGATTTACTTACAGGTGTAAGATTGGAAATTGTTCACTGCACTGTTGGACAGTTCGTCTAATCCTCCCATAATAGTTCCAGGAAGAGGAATATTGGTGTCTAATGCTGCAGCGAAGGCATATGTTTCAGTGGCCAAGTTGGTATTAATTATGTATTGTTGACTTAGAGCTCGCCGATCACAGGCTCTTCTAGACGGGTTGAAGACTCCATTCTATAATACAAAATAATTGTCAACAGTAAATCTAACATTGCTCATGCTACTTGATAATGTTACATGGCTTACTGAACCACATAGCTTTGATTTCAATAAATTAATTTATTATGATATTATGTAGGTACTATAATTGAAAATCAAAATTAAACTTTATTTTCTTACCATTTGTAGCTTGGCAAAAAATTGTGTGGAATAAATGAGGGCGCAAATTTTTTATCAATAGTAACACGTCGAACAGTAACACGAAGTACATGTCTAATATAATATCATAGTCTAACCCAACCTGTCCTAGTCGCTCAAGTAACGATATCTAAGATTAAAAAACATAAGGGGTAAAGACTTAAAATGCACATGTTGAATATGAGAATACAAAAAACTGCACACCTCTAGAATTGTTGTAAAAAATGTTTGAAAATTGATGCATAAGGGCATACAGAAAATGCTTATATCTTGGATAATAATGTAGCTAAATATTAGATACGACGAGATAAATAATAACACTAATCGTGGAAAACTTGTGTCTTCTGACAATAACGATAAATAATAATCAAATAATCTCTAAAATTAGAAACGATTAACATACAGAGCAGTTGTAGCCATTTTCATGACTACCGACGCCCATAGACATCTGCATAGACTACAGATGCGCTGCCCCCCTTTCTCCTCCCACCTCCGTGGACCACCGGCTACTTACACACCGCACGAAACGCGACAGCACAGCTGTCACTTCACGCCGGTCTCGTGTAATCGAGAGGTACCTCCCCGGTCGTGCCGGCCCAATTCGGCTGCATGCAAGCATGCAGCGTAGCACTACCTCTTACTATACATGTAAATCTATATTAATAATAGAACTAAATCTTACCCTTGGAGAATAGTACATGTCCAAAAGCTGAGATAATTTCAATTGGCTTGATGTCTCCAGACCAGATGACAGAAGACTGCCCAAGACAAAACCATCGATGTCACCGCGAATTTCCGGGTCAGTCATTTCAACGTTGTTCCTACTGTGTAGCATAAAGTAGCGAGGTGCTTGTGTAGAATTCCAATTTCCTGCTGCACCTATTGAGATGGCTGAGTTTGCTCTACCCGTTCCTTGTATAAGCACAGCCTCAGCTAAATCACCTGCAAAAATAACTCCCATATTATGAAAAGTTCCCAACATTGCTGGATTAAGCATGTAGCAAAAGTAGTGACTGCTACGGGCGCGCGCTTATGTAGCAAAATCTACATGAGCTTGTGGCAATTTATATATGACCACTAATCACGGGTTCCACGGGGAATTTGCTACAGGCTCTCCAAGCAAGCCAAATACGGCACTGGTCCGTAAGTACCAAAATCTTAAAATATTCATCACAAAATACTTCACCTGTAAGAGTAGCTGGATATATCGATGTCACAAATTGCTGCATATTCTGATAGTTCAAAACTGAGCCCTTTGTCAATTCCAGGACTGGCACCTGTTGCAGCTGAGCACCAGCCGCTATGCCTGCTATAACGTTACCAGCGCTGACGGCCCCCCATCTGGTATGTACCACTCCATCTAATAGAGGACACGTGCTCTCCCCCAGCAATTGTTTCTCTGAGCGCACGCCATTTAAATTTGAGTATTCCACATCGTCTTTGGGATTGAATTGACGCATTTGGCCGTTTGTATTCGCGGAATTTCTGAAATGTATATGAAGAGGATATTAATTTATAGGATCAGAAAATTGACTGCCAAATTCCGATAAATTACAATCTTAGGTACATTAATGCATGAAGAATAAGATAATAAGCGAATTAAGAGTATATCTCTTAATTCGTTTATTGTTCTTAATGTTCAAAGAAAATTATCTAGCTGGTACCTAAGATACTTTTTTGTTTTTTATTTATTGAAATATTAAAACTCCAGGTCAAGTAGAAGACAATAAGAGATCATGAAACTAGAGTACTTACAAAGATGCTAAGTCCAAGATTTCCACATCGTCTTTCATCAAGCGATGTCTCAAATCACGAGCTGTTCTCAAGGCACGATATTGCGATAGTTGATTGCAGCTGCTCTCATCGCCTCGAAGTCTAGCATCCACTGTCGTAGAGAGCATATGATGTATACCGCACTAAAACAAATTATTATGGCGTAAAGCAAACAATTATTAATTATGAGGGAGCTTTAATGTAGGTGTAAGTGCTAAGAGCTTTAAAGTAGGTGGTGTAGGTGTGTGGTGTAGTAAATACAAAAAGCAGATGCGAGTCTAGTGGTGATACGACATGACCTAGAAGATATTTGTTGATTGCACGATACCGCCATAAATTGACAAATATGGTGTTGCGTTTTGTGTGGTAGTTGTGGTGATAGTATCCCGTAACTCATTAATGGTAGAAGTAAGGATGGATTTCTCACATAAAGATAATCTCAAGGCCGATAATTGTGGGTCTCTGTAGTCGCAGAAAGGCGGCTACCGCTTATCGTTCCTACTAATATTATAAATGCGAAAGTTTGTGTTTGTTTGTTACTCCTTCATGCAAAAACCGCTGAACCGATTTTCATGAAATTTGGCACACACATAGAGAGTAATTTGGATACATAACACATAGGATAGTTTTTTCCCGAAAAAAATGTTCCTATGGGATGCCATGGGATGATTTTCTATTTTCCACGGGATCGAAATTTACGCGAGTGAAACCGCGGGACTCAGCTAGTATACTATAAAAATAAAGAGGGAAGTATTAAGTAAATACTTTTTTAGAAATCCATTTTTTGGTGGGATTTCTTCGAAAGTCTTACCTTTAACGGTGCATTTAAAGTGTTATTCAACGTAGTTTGAAGATTGTTTGGAATAATTCTTGTCAGTAATAACCTATGCCGGTGGAAGGAATGAAAAGTTGGCGCATACGGTAGGATGTTCGAAGATAGGGCCATATTTATCTCTGGCTGATGGAACTCAATGCCATCTTGTCTGAATCTGGAAATAAGAAAAAACAATTGCTAAAGTGTGTTCCCATTGCGATTTCCATGTCCAACATACACATTTCTTTTTGGAATTATAAGGCTCATTTGGATTTTCAGAACTATTGAACATGTTCCTGTAGAGCTTTTCTCAAAAATCGAACCATACTTATAATCATTCATGTCTACAATTATGAACTATATGTACTCTAAAGAGGGTGCAGAAAAAAGATGAGACTTGTTTAAACTTTTTTGATTTATAACTCTAACACAAAAATTTGTATGATTTTGAGATTTTAAAAGCTCCATTTTTAATTTTAATCCCAAGAAATACTTACGTGTGCAGTAATAACACAGCCAGCTGCCTTAAATCCAAATTGATATTGGGAATGTCTTCTATTTTCCTAATGATGTCTATGAGGACGGACATCGTGGTGGGCGGCAGGTTGTTCCTGTTCAATAGAGTCGCGTTCGTGTAGCACTCCCTCAGGTCCGGCGCCACACTCGACTGCGCCGTCAGCTGAGCGTTCACGTGACCACCGGCGACGCATAGTGTCAAAACTACCCACAACGCCCTGGCCATCTAAAAGAAAATACATTAAAATTAGAATGTTCATATTTAGTAAGAGGCAGTGCCACGCTAAATGCTAGTGGCCCATGTAGGTGGAAGGAGGCAACGTATCTGTAGGAAAATTGCTCCTACCGGATGCAGGAGTATCTACCTACATTTTGGAAGTCTCGAAGAAGCAGATGGGCTATATGGCAGTTGCCCATGCTCGCTTTGTGAGGTCATAAATATCAATTCACGAATATTTAAAAGATTTCGTTTATGGTTGTTTTAGTTAAAAATCCAAAATTTCTTCTCTTTGTTAAAGTGCTTTAATATATTTCTAAATGAAAAATAATGCTCCTTCCCTGCATCAAAAATGATGCATCCCTAAAAACTATCGAAGATTTAATGTATTTAATTTCACTGGTATAGGAGGTTCACCCATTGACACAGGTAAATAATTTCTGGTAGAACGGCGCGAGTTCGCCGGGGATTCAGCTCTAGTGGGGCCCGGCGATCGGCCCCTTGGAATTAAGAAGGGCCTTTTTAATTAAATTATTTTAAGGCCCTTAAGCCTTACGGTGCCCGGGGCTACAGATGCACCTACCTGGATCCGGCGATGGCTGATTTGCAAATTAAGGTACTTTCTATTAAGTAAATACTAATTACCGATGATATTGCATAATACTTATTAAAGGTATTAAATAAACAGGATGTCGCAGTTCCTAGAGATAGTGTTACGGAGAATTGAGAAAAAAATACGTTCCTAGATTGTTATGAGTTATGATTGATAAGTAACGTCTACGTCGATGACGAATTACAACGGTATTTGTGTTCAATAAAGTACTTGTGAGTTGTGTGGCAATGTTATCAGAGAACAAGGAGTGGCGATAACAAGGATATTAATTATCCATGTTCCGATGTACCTAATTCGTGTTTGATAATATTTTAGCGCACCCAAATGCAGCATGTACCCTGTACCCTGCATTGCTACGCCATCTGTCGAAAATTGGTCGTACCAACTCAGAAACATTCGTGTACTCAGGCACAACAACTTTGCTGATGATCATTACATGATCAAATGTACATTTTACGATTCTAATAAAGGACACACGTACTGACAAACTTTTATTATTAATATATATAAAATAATATATATTATCGTAATTCTAGACTAAACTATCAGGCGTATTCGTATCACTTGACGGGGACTACCCGTTAGAGGTAACCTAACCTATAATTAATTAGGCGGATGTCTGTGGTGGTGCTGGATTAACATGGCGCAATCATAAAAAGAAATGATTCTACTGAGAGGCAGTTTTACCGTGCTCTCTGTAGCATTGAGACTTAAAGAATTCAGCATGAGAGATGTTGCTAGATTCTGATTCTTATTAATGAAAGTGAAACTAGAATTAGTCGGTTTATATTTCTTATATAGGTAATAGGTATGTCAACAGTTAGTTATTTGATAGTAACTCTGTTGTTACAGTAGGTGAGTAGGTAAGTACTTAACTGCGGTAAGTATGTAAGTACATGAGTACCTACTTCCCTACTTACTCCTACTATAAATAACTAAGAGTATTGTTCGGAAGCCATCTACAGATGCACGTGACTCGTGAGTCGTGAGCCACATTCACTTCCTCATGTTAGAAGTTGGGGCAGATATGGCGTTTTTATTTAATTTTCAAAGATCTTGTTTTATACTTTTTAGATCGTGATTATCAGTAGTCGGGTTTTAGTTTTGGAACTTATTTTTTTTTATTTATTCCATTCCTAACATCAGAAACAAAGTGCACCTGTTAAAAATTGTATTTCTGAATAATATTGAAAACCAATTAGGTATTGAATTGTTATTGTTATTTATAAATGCGACTCATTTCATCTTCTAGTACAGCAAACTAAACGATCTGTGTTTTTTATAGTTGTAATAAATGTCTTAGTATTTATATAATAAATAGTCATTGATTATGGTAAGTTTCTCGAACATGAGAATATTATATCATCGCCCATAAAATTATATTATAGTCGATAATATAGCGATGTTATTGTGGCGCATAAATATGGCTTTTGACTTTTCCAGGTTATCTCTTCTAATACCTAGAGTTAAACGTGACTAAGCAATTACCTAGATATGCGGATGGTAAACTCTATATGAAATAGTTAATAAGCAATAGATTATTGATAGAAAATCACTTGTATTTCGACAACGTTGCAAACGACTTTAAAGTACTTAACAAACATGGGTATAGAATACATTAAAAATAATAATTATTAAACTGCGAAGGAACAAAATGATGTTGCAAACTAAAAGCAAATGTTTGAAAAAATATTTTAAGAACGCTTTAGAAGCGGGGTAACCTTCATTTTTATTTTATAATCAATTAGGTACACCTACGTACCAATTCGTGATAAAAACAAAAGTAGGAACTAAGGTGAAAGAAATGAATATAGGTACTTCCTAAATAATAATTTGAAACTAGTATTTGTAGGCCTTTAATCTGTCATTGCTGTATTCATTTTGCAGTATTGGCATTTTGTGCAAGGCATCTAAAAATGTGCCAAGAAATCCAATAGATACCTCGTTGGCCTCTACATTTTTACTTTTGATACGTTAAATATCGGCAACACAATAAACAAAATTCCACGTGAATTTGGCCGGCGATATTAACAACAAAGATTTGTCTAATTACTTTATTGCTTTTGTAATTTAGTATAATAATACGATAAGGTTATAATAATGGTTAAGTATATACAATAGAAAAACTGAAAAAAAGTCGTCCAATTTCCAATGAAATTTTTCAATGGGCCATGAGAGGCTTAGGTATTAGTCATAACACCGATAACTGAAGTATCTTCCTATACTCATGTTGTATAATTTAAGTGGCTATGATTCCTTTGTCTCCATTTTAATCTTAATTTTCTGCCTGTTTACTAGTCAATTCTAGGTTACAGTAATTAGCCTAATATGACCGAAATCACATTTTTGACATGACTGTACCAAGGTCATTTTGTACATACCCTTAATTTATTCGATAACACTTTTACGATTATCACAATATAGTCAATAAACACAACACCAGAAAATCCACCAGCCAATTCACATATTCTTTAACCAAGGAGTTTTTTAAAAACGTAATACCTTCACTCACAGTACGAATACCTGCGACTGGTAAAATAAAGGGCAGCCACACGATAAGATAATAAAAGCAGGTCTAGATAAATTCGTTACTAGCGATAGCCATACGTTTTTATCTATATCTTATATTATATTATTTCTTTAAAAAATAATAAACTTTAATGAATGTTTACATAATATAACATACACGAACATAATTAAGTTATGTAGCGTCTAATAATCTCTAATAAATCTAACTGCTACAATAAAGTCACTTTATTATTATGAAATGCAGTTAATATTATGAAACTTATAACTGGCAAATATCCTTTTATGAACATAAAAATACCAATAAACAACGCTTTAGAAGTTTAGAGTAATAATCATGTTTGATGGAAAATTTCAACACATTAACAATGTAATAACAAACGATACTAAAATAGTAAAGTCTTGTAAAACGAATGAAGGAAAAACGTATACATTTGTTTACTTTTCTTGCTTTTTCCATATACATACGTAAGATAATTCTTGCGTAGGAAAAAAATGTTTCGACTGGATAGTGCATAATTGCAGTCAAAACATTTTTTTAATTATCGACAATAATGTATAAAATCATAGTCATGTAATTACATCACAATTAAAATTATATGTAGGTAAGTATCTAGTAAGATAATTGTATAGCTTACAGGATTGCTATGAAAGTTAAAATTCATATCAAGAATTAAAAGCCAAAATTTTAATTTTTATTCAACAATAGGTACCTATTATTAAACATTAGCTACTTAATAATACAAATTTCATCTTGTCAGTTTGTACTTTAAGTTTTGTTATTGTGCCTAGTACCTACCTAGAGCTTAACATAATTTAATTTTTTTATTGGTAATGTAGTAGGTACCTAATTGAATTAAAAAAAAATGTATTGCTGTACAATGTTACACGTGGCAAATACGCCGTAGGTTAACGGCAAACAATAATTCAAACGCTCTGATATAAAATAAAATATAGGTACCTACACCTACTTACAAAATATTATCAAGAATCATTAAACGAGAAACAATCATGTCAATGCCATTTTTATCGCGACGCTCTACGTAGTGCTTACTCTACCTACTTATTTACAGCTATTCGGCTAGGAAGCCCTCCGAATATTTGGTATTCTACGGCGCAGTATGACCGAATACACAGTATGTGGCAATTTTAATTAATTTAAAAGGTAAAATGAAATCAAAGGATCTATTCTTTACACCAAAGTTTTCTTACCTAGTTACTAATTATTTTATTTTAATACATTTCAGGACTCTATTACATATAATGATTACAATAACAAGATCTCAAAATAATGTTATTTTTGGTATTGTTTCAAAGATATAACTATAAAGTACTTGTTTTTACGGGGCGTCAAATTAATTTACCGATAAAAAGAAATGACGGACGTATCAAATGATGATTTATCATAGCAAAACATATCGACGAGGATGGGATTCGAACCCACGCGTGCAGAGCACATTGGATTAGCAGTCCAACGCCTTAACCACTCGGCCACCTCGTCCCTTGTATGATGCAACAAATTATAGGAATTAGTTCTGAAATATCACTTTAAGAAAATATAGAGGATAATAAATAACATATTTCGCGATATAACTATATGAATTTATTACTAATATCATAGATCTCATGCCCAGAATTTATTAAATATTTTTTATCTACACTAATGTAAAACGCTCATACCACCATGCTATTAGATCTTATATTAAATGACAAATACTTATAATAATTTTATTTAATATTAAAATAGTCTGAAATTCAATTTATTCGAAGCATTTAACTAAATATTATATGTATATTTCTATTGACTATTATAGGAGCGCCATCTACTGGTGATATGAAGTTTCTATAATCCTATAGATACAACATTTTACCAGCAGGTGGCGTTAAGGTAATATTTAAAAAAGTAACAAATAGGTCACATCTTTATTTAGTTTTTAACCTTAATTTATTGATTGTATTTGTACTATAAATAATTATGTTATAGATCATTCTAATTATTTGTAGAAAATAAAATTATATAATCTACTAAATGAGTGCTATAAATATTCCATCTATTGGTGCTGTGAAAAACTACTATAATATGCAAGTTGTACTTTGTTATAATGGTTTGCATCTTTTATCACAGATGTCGCTTTACCACTATCATATAATTTAAAATTTTAAAGAGGGTCAAATTACTTTACTTTTTCAAACTTTCCAAAAAAGTTGGCTGGAGATATTTAGAAGTGATAACATAACATCTCGAACATTTTTTAAATTTTTGTCTATTTATCGGTTTAGTTGACCGCACATGACGTGAAAATAGCAGCTGAAGGGGTTCATTTGGTATTGTACTACTCCAGTGTTGAGTCCGACATAGGTCTAGGGGTCAGAAAAAATATGTTATTTAGTGCGACCAGCGGTTCCTATAATTGTGGTGCCCCAAAACTGTTAATCATCAGGAGACCAAAACGGCCGAGAGGTTTTCGTGCACCACAGAAGGACCTTGCCAATTTCAGGACAATCCTATGGCGTGAGTTTTCCATGGTTGCCCCATGCCTCGTGCGCAAAAACGCCTTCTTCTATAAATTGCTCTTTGTTCACTCTGGTGATAACAGGGATAAGTGTATTCGGGTAATTACGAATGGATTTTAGACGAGTTGGCAGGACTTTTATATTTGCATATACTACATAGAACTCGTGCATTTTATGCTGCCATCGAAGGTCACTTCCTTTGCTTACTTAAATTACCTAAAAAATTATTACCAAGACCTTTATTAGTACTCTCTAAGTTTGGATATATAGGGTTTTCAAAATAAGACTTTTTTTTTTGTAGAAGGGTAGGTAATTCCGAGAACATTCGGTTAGTTCCGAATGATGTCCAAAAATGAACTTTATTAAGTTTAGGCAGAAGGTACATCATGCTTTTTTGTATGCCGAAAATCCAAAAACGCGCGAAAAAGCAGTTGTTGACGAAAATTTCATGTCGCTCGTGTGTACTCCTACGTAGTGTCTTGAGATGATGAAAGGGGTGAAAGGATTAAAATGGCGACTAGATGAATGCTGCCAGAGCAAAAAGTATTGCTTCGTTCGGGAGAAAATAGCAATATTCGGAATATCTCGATTTACGGAATTAGCCGAATACACTATACAAAGTGCAGCTCACTCGAACTAATTGGTTTCGCCAGAGGCGCGAGGAACTAACCTGAAAGACCACCAGATGAACCACCAATGGAAATTAGGTACAAGGCTTGAACAATAGCGAGGAAGACCAGTATCATAATGGAAGTTGATGAAAATTAACGTTCGATGATATTTTTAGCCTAAGGCGTAATTTAATCTAGTAAAAGATAAAATCATGACAAGTCCTAAGATGCTAGGACTCAATTAATTGGCATTATTTGTAAAAACAGAGAAATGATAAGAACAAAATTTTGAATTTTCATTTTTGAATTTTATATTACCTTTAGTCACGTTATTATGTTAAGTAATCGCTAAATTCTTCTAAAGAATTCCGGTACAGAAAAACACGTAAATAAGTAGTTACCTATTATCTATTTTAGTTTTAAAAGGACGCTAGATTTTACTTCTTATGAATGCTGTATAAAACCGTAATTAAAAGTAACGGTAGAAATCGTAAACGAATTTTATTGATTGTAGTCCACACATGTTAGTCTTTAGACGAGAGTCTAGACTCTAGACTGTAGACTGTAGACCGGCTTTCCTTTAGAATTTAGATCGTTTTGTATCACGTTGATGTCGGCCCTCGTCTCGTCTCGGGACCCCGTCGGTGCCTCCGTCCAGGTCCCGACACGTACGAGCTGATTTATGAAGACAT
>LUGF01050217.1:237047-248960 GCA_001625245.1 Calycopis cecrops
TGTAGTATGTTTTTTTTTAAGAAACCTCTATTCTGTTCAACCATAGTAATGTTAAAATGTCTCTAGCGCTGTAAAACTTTTATTCAATTGAGTTTTGTTATTAGTAAAATCATATACGTGGAATTATCAGTTACTATTGTATTTAATACAATAATTTTCTGGGGAAGTTTCGGTTTGTTCTTAGAACCAAATTTTATGCTGTCGGCACTGGAGTTTTTTCCTAATTACGCAGGAAATGCTAAAAAGCATTAATTACTCTGGTATTATATTACATTATTACACCCGATAGCGTTTTACATAATCATGTCACTCCTCATATTTTTTTCGCAGTCTGTAAGCTTCAATTATTGCTTTTACACAATGTGTTATTGTTTATATGTATTAAAAATTATTAAAAAAAGTTTTGCTTCTAAGGCGAAATAATAATAATAGAAATTATATGATGAAAATGTTATCTTTCTGCACACCGTCTCCACATATTCTAAGCAGTCAAGTTTCCTCACCCTTTTAAAAAAGAGTTTCTACCAAGTGATTGCTTTACCTTTTTATTTATAATACGAGTGATTGTATTACGAAAATTAACTATTTTGGATATATTGATAGATATTTGGAATTTGAATACGAATTTATGTACGAATATGAGTATACCGCATTTGTATCATATTATTAAATTCATGTTACTCTACCAATGATTGCATTGCACAATGTAATTTGCGGTAAAGTTTCGTCAAAAGCATATTTCTACATTAATGTTAGTTTAACAGCACATAAGACAATATATAATTATTATTACCTAACTTAAGGGAATTGGGAATATTGATGTTCTATATTCGACCGGCTGGTAATATTTATGTAATATCTTACGTTTAAATTGTATAAGCTCTAAAGACTTTTATTGTGTAATTTCTACAGATTTATAGACACTTGCGTTAAAATGTATAATAATGATCATTTCGTTGCTGATCTGGTGATAGAATGGAAGTAACAACTTCTTAACGGCTACGTGTTAGGACTTAGGTTATAATAATTTATAGCTATTACCGACTGAGCACCTATTTTCTCGATTCTGTTACCTTTCTCTTCCTAAATCTTGGGGCAATAATTACTCGTATAGTAAGGGAGCCGTAAGATTTCAATTAAATGATGTTCCAACGTAGTACTAGCTTTATCAAGAAAAGAAATGCTCAGTAGGTGTTTTCCTGAGAAATCTCTTTTTTTATAATATAAGGGGATAAACGAGACTTTTGTTGACTCTCGACTCTATATTATGTCTATGACTAATATTATTTTTTTTCTCTGGTGAATGCATTTACGTATGCCCCAGGTAGGAAAGATCTTGGGGGATATGTTGTCTATGACTTGTTTGTTGTTTGTTGATTTGGGGCACTAACATAAGACAAGCTAAGGAGCAAGGACGTTTAAACTTTACAAGAGAGTGACAATAGGATATTTTTCTGTGAAAAACTAATCAATTACCTGTTCGAATCTTAAACTATATTCGTAAGAGGTAATGGCACCGGTTACCGATTACTTTGAACTCAGCACAAACATTACTGAGTTCAACTATAACTGTTGTTCTGAACCATATGGCTGCCATCTAGTATCAATTTATGTAATCAATATTGTAATTCCGATGTGTACCGAGTGGGTCGATGACGCGCTTGCGATCGGTTGAATATTCCATTGCTTCTCGGACGCGTGAGTTTTTTGTAAGCGAGACGCCATTACGCTTTTTGTTTTCGGTATTGTTACATCGCTTGATTGATCGCTCGCGTCTTTGTTAATTGCAGACGCCTAATATCGCATTCAGATTTGAGTTGTGATCACTACTATAATTTACGTGTTGGTTTTCCCTGTTAATATTATCGGGAGTGTAAATTAATTGTCTAACTAACTGAACTTTGAGTGATTTGTGTTTGTTTATAAGTTGAATATAAAGACTTTGACACCCCGCTTGACGAAGCTTGTTGCAGATTCAACTGTGCGGATTGGGGCTTTACGGGTTACAAGCTAAGTATATCTCATTACATGCTTTGAAATTTATGGCCATAGGTTTTAGAGGTTAATGTGATATATATATTAAGCCGGACCCCGGAGACACAAGGTAATTGCACCTATTTAAGATTTAATTTAGCTCTGCGTAATCGCAGACAGGTTCATTCTGACTTGTGCCCTGAGTATACCACCTTCCACTGCGCATCAAATCCAGGGCCAGAATCTGAACAAAATTTTGAGGTAGCCATTTGAGTACAATATGTACCAATAGGTAGGACCACTGGACTACCGGTAGTCCTAGACGGCTCAAAGCATTAGTGGCGATTTGGAGGGGATTGAGGAGCTCAGTCCTCAAGGAGGCGGTAGTGCTCACCACAGGCAACTCCAAAATCTGGCCGATGTGGGCATCGGCCAGACAGCGCTGATTTTGGTAGCGCTTGGTGAGCAAAGAGCGCGCGATCGGATAGCTCTCATTCCGAATGGGGAGGTGCTGTACCAACCCTCTCGCCTCTCCGTCAAGCACGGAAAGCAAATAGGCCAATTTTTGAGATGGGCCAAGATCATCTCTCGAGTCCACAAGGCTCTCAAATAAGCCAATGAACCCCATCCAGCGGTCCAAACGACCATCAAAACGTGGGAGGTTCAGGTCGGGCAACCGGCTCAAAAGGTCCAGTATGGTGGTGGTATGTGGTGGTCCAGGTCCGCGATGCCAAAATCTCACGCAATCGCTGGGCGATGCCGTCAGCCAGATCCAGGACCTGGGCAAAGTCCTTATGAACTTGGTCCCGCCTCTCCTGCGGGAAGGACTCCAGGGGAACGTCATCCAAATACAGAGTGAGGCGCTCGTAATGTGCCTCCACATCCTGGAGTCGCGTCGGACACTGTTCATAGCGGTCCAACAAAGCCTCAATGCGGTCATCACGATGAACCAAAGCGGCAGCTGAAGTGAACCATCTGAGTTGTGATCCTATCTTTGAGAAGGACTCACGTACAGATGGTTCACTTTACAGATATAGACTACTTTTATTAAGAGATTAATGTTTTGAAATTATTAATAATTTTTTTTATAGTACAGGGGGCAAACGAGCAGTCGGGTCACCGAGATAATGGTGTTTTCCGACGACCACAGACATCTGCAACTCCAGGGGTTTTTGCAGTTTTTTATGTATTTAATGTTAATTTTAATTTAAAGTATTTAATGTACAAAATTAACTTGCCTGTCTGAATTCAAGAAGCAAGAGTGAAGTAATTTACTCAAATAGAAATATTTATAAAATTACTCCAGCTTCTTTCTTTTTGATCGAATATTCAAATACGTATTTAGATTTCTAGAAGGGGGTTGCCCTTTTAGATATCGAAATAAATATGTAATAAAAAGCATGTTTCTAATAAAGTAAGACGGGTTTTTTTTTATGTTATTTGTAGTTTCGTACAGACGAACGGTTTTTCCTACTTTTCTGGTATTTTCCGTGGTATTTCTCTCTAGTGAGTCGGAAACTCACAAACGACGTGACACATGAGATTTGTCATTTTACGGTATCGAGTGGGCGAGAGCTCGGCGGTCGTACCAGCCTTTTGTTTTTGGTAACGCAGGCGAGCGTACGTATAGACGCTACCCAGGAGCCAGGGTGACTCAATCGGGTACAATATCGGGCTCGGCAATTGGGTTGCCTCTATTGACTAAGCCCCTGCCTTCAGCCGCTATGATTGGAGGGACAGACCTATAAGCAACAGGGTCCTTTCAGCGACCGGTTGGCCTCGGTGAAAAGGCCAGACTTCTCCTCCTTGGCGACTGTTCGGCTGCCTTTGAACAGTCCCTACTCCAAAGTCGGGACCGTGGAATGGGGTCAGGTTCTGATACTGAACCCTGGTCCCAACGCTCCAACGGAGCACGCCACGCTAGTCGTCCTAATCCACGCCTCCATCTGCTGATTCAGAGGGACGGGTGGAGGACCCCCGGCTGTGCTGCTCATAGTCTGGCCTCTCCCAAGCCTGTACGGTATGGGTAGCCTTATCCGGCAAAGCTTTGGGGATCATAGAGGCATGCAAGCCCTGCCACCACGACAAGGTGGCGGTTTCTTTGGGGAGACGGTCCTAACAGCCTAAATTCGTCCATCATCAAAACATCATCATCAAACAAACACCATGACATTTGATTGTTATCTGTTACTAGGTTACTCAATAAAAATCGTCTTCCCAAAGGTCGATGTTGTTCCCACATTAATTCGTCTTGAGCCAGTCGCAAAGTAGCGTTGACGTCAGTTAGCTTACAAAATAAAACTGAAAGAATAATAATAGTAATTGCTCAATTACTCAAGCATTGTAATCCATTAACATAACAAAAATTTAATCAATTGATAAAATCCATTCCTATTTGCATTGGAATTATCGGTTGCATGAAATGCGGGGTTTCCATTGTTTCAACTGCATCTGCCGATGCCCATCTACGCTGGTAATCACATCAAAGGGAACGTCTGATAAACAAGCTGGATGAAGTTTGAAGGCAGGAATATTAAGAAACAATTTTTTTTGCTTTCCAGGATAAAATCGAAATATTATTTTCATCGTGATGATGTTGTTAATGTTGTTATTATTTTCGTACTAAAACTTAGTAGATTTGCGGACCAGTTACAATAGCAATGCCCATCAAACGTCATGTCGAGTGAAAAGGAGCTCGATCAATAGCAGCAGGCTGACGTCCATTGTTGTACGTGTGTACCTCCCCAAAGAGCGCCACAAGCTGTAGTTACGAGTTGCTGGCAAAGAGCCGCTTTCTCCGTTCTGGTCATCAGTCCATCGACCGTGTAGTCATTTAACATGCGCGAACTTTTTTGTCTATTTATCCTGAAAGCATATCGGTTCTGAGAGTAATGTAGTCTGCCTATAGCCCTTCAGATTCTTAACCTTCTGAATTATGTTGGTTATTTTTATTCTTATCCGGATCACCGAATCTTAGATCAAGTCTCGCAAAGAAATACCACTTGCTATTGACGGAGCTTAACGCTCTTCATGGCACCCCAAGTGACTCTATGCATATATTACCGGAAATGTATGAAATCTAGGAATTGTATACATTTCCTAGGAAATTGCAAAGCTATTTCGACCTCCAGCTCCTAAGCGACTGGACCGATTTTGACGAAATTTCTTGGTATACTGAAGGGCATTTGAGAATGGTTTAGATTTACAAATTAGCCCGCCAGATGGCGCTGCAGTTAGTACTTATATCGAATATAAAATATTGTACAATATTGTATACCTATGGGGGAGGAGCTGTGAATCTTTATATGCGGGTGAAACTGCAAGCGCAGCTAGTAGATAATAACTGTATTTGTCACTCGGTGTTTCCGATATACAAAATAAAGTATACAAGCCCCAAAAAGCTGACAAGTCTAGTATAATAAGAAAAAAAATCAACCATCGCTCTTGGATCGGCTGCTACATGGAAACATTCGTTACACCTGGACTAAGAACGATAAACATTTCATTTTTCTGACATAATTTTAACTGAAAGCCAAAATTTTGCACAGATTATAATCTGAAATAACATAACTAATTATTATAATCTGAAATATATCCATTCTTTGGGAAACTTTCTTTCTTGGGGTCAAAATATACCCAGCTCAATACGCAGTGCATATTATCTGGTAAATAATAACAATATTTTTTTTATAATTCTATCACATTATGATTACTAACCCATTTCATTAGGCTCCTCAATAAATTATCTGTTAAGTAAATATTATACAGGTTGATTAACTTCATATTTTGGGAGTTTTGTTTTATTCTACTATTAGCTTCCGCCCGCAGCTTCGCCCGCGTCGATTTTGGACTTCAAAAATGGAGTTAACATACAACCTTCCTCTTAAAAAAATCCATCAAAATCTGTTGCATAATTTTGAAGGTCTAAACATACAGAGACATAAAAAGAAAGCAACTTTGTTTTATTCTATGTAGTAAACATAACATACCTACAACTAAAGAGTGAGATGACGAAAGAGAAATCGGGTTATTTTAGTAACTACCTACGTCCATAGACATTCGTCATCATCATCATCATCATCCTATTGCTGTCCACTGTTGGACGGCGGCCTCTCCCATAGCACGCCACTGGGCTCGATCTTCGGCTAACCTTTTCCACTTCCTGCCCACAGCTTTGCGTATGTCGTCACTCCATCTAGTCACAGGGAATAGACACTCGTATTCGGGTGCAATGCAGCATGCGCTATTTCTCACTAACCACAACATTTCTTTTAATAAAATGTATAGCAGTCGATGGGAACTGCTGATTTACTGCTTGCAATAGACCTCTATCAATAAACGCCAAGTCGATTATAACACTCACTTCAGCTCTGTCTCTATAAGTAGGTACACAGTTTACCCACTAAACTATAAAACAATCAAGAAACCAATTCAATATTTAATTTGAAGTGATTCAACGAATATTGCCAGTAAGTTCAATATCCAGCAACAGAAAATCGAAAAACCGAAGCCAAATAAATGTTGCGATCTGGGGAAAAATGTAAAAAAAACACTGAAACCAAATTCAGTTCAATTTTTCACTTCGCTACGGCAAATATAAGCCTTCGCTGACCATCTGACTGACGAGCTTTCCTTTTATCCTTTTTTTATATCCGCAGTTCGATTTCAAATTTAAAAGCACTTTTATACGTAAAATACAACGCGACGGAATTAAGGGAACGTGAACTTTGTGTATTTAAATTCGATATTGTGTTTACATAAAAGCCTAAATGGGTGAGCAAAAATGAAAAAAAAAATATCGAAAAAAAAATGTCAATATACGTAGTTTCGCAGAATACGCAGTATTAACTCTTCAACATACATTTACAGAGCGTACTTCGAACTGTGTGCGATGAACATCGAACGGTTTTGTTATTTCTCGCGAGATTATTAGTTTCAGCTTCAACGAAATTGAATTATAATTGTACGCTCAACTTGGAGATACGACATATTGGAGGAGTTTAAAATGCAAATATTATATGGAACAAGTTCGGATACGGCGGGAAGAAAATGTAAATTAATTCATATAAAGATATATTCTTGTACGTTAATTCTACTATACTATAATCCTAAAACTATCATCTCAGAGTAATCACATTAACACGATCAACTCAGTCGTATTGAGTTCGTTATCGTAGTTATGAAGTGACACTTATGTCGAATGTTGTGATTTCTAATCTTAATTTTACATACTTTGTCAGTCTATTTTCATAGAAACATGAGCTTATGTGTTCCCTTAATTGAAATTTCGTTACGAAAATAGATGTATATACCTTGACGTAGTGGTATCATGGATACTTTGTTACAGGTTTCCATGAAATAATAGAAGTCACCACACGTTATACCGAAACAGTAATAACTGCTTCGTTTGTATATAAATACACATAAATAATAAATAATCGGTCTCCATTTTGAAGTTGCTGAACTGATATGTATTTAGTTAAGTCTAGAAACGTTTACCCGGAGCAAACTGAAACAAATTGCCTCTAACGAAATTTTATAAATAATATATTAACTAAAAGCCCTTTATCACTATCCACATAATACAAAGGATACTGAAACTCCGATTTCAAAATCAACTTTAGTCTATTAAAATCCTCCGCCCTTTTTAGGGTTCCGTAGCCAAAATGGCAAAAAACGGAATTCTTATAGATTCGTCATGTCTGTCCGTCCGTCTGTCCGTCCGTATGTCAATCATTTTTTCCGAAACTATTGGGCCGTCGTAGTTGAAACTTTGTAGGTTGATATCAGTATTCTGTGAACCGCTATTAGAATTTTGAATAAAAATAAATAAATAAATTTTTTTCATCCAACCTGTATGTGGGGGATGTCTGTGAATAGGTCTTTAAAAATTACATTAAGGTTACTAAAACCATTTTTCGTCAAAATTAAAAGAGAGTGAGAAATCTAAAAAATATATATGCTGTAGATCTCAATAAAAACTATCAAAGAATTGGTTTGAGCGAGATATCATTATTAGTTTTTGAGAAATAACACAGATTCAAAAAACGCAAATAAAACTTTATCGTTCATACAAACGCTATGAAAAACCAAGTTATTTTATTTTCTAGTAAAAAATGTAGCAGAGACCTTTCGTTGGAACCCTCGGTGTGCGAGTCCGACTCGCACTTGCCCGGTTTTTCAAAATAAGATTACTCTTTTGTACGAACCTCGTTAGCTCATCAAATAGGCGGAGGTTTAATGCGGAATGCACCTGCAACTGTAAACTTCACATTTATCGCTAAAAGGATTTTCAGATTTAACTCTGTACAGCTGACCTTGTACGTGTTAATCCTTGTGTCTTTCGTTTTTCGTAGTTATGGCGTCATACAGTTTTTATAGAAGATATATTTTTATAATAGTACTGGCTATTGATGTTAGTAAAGCCTTTGTGATGTCACATAACATCAAACACAGCGAATGTAAAAAAAAATATAAGCTTCCGTAGATATCTATTCACACTACAAAAGCATTTGCTTCTCAGACGAGACTGAATCCTTTGCCAAGAGCGAGAATTTAACAATAAATTTGTTGATCAGTGCGTAGAGCCACATTTACAAGCGTTGCTTAGAAATTTATTTCTAAATGTTCTAAATGTTAGTGCCAGAATGCTCGAGCGAGCGGATAGTGGATATCGAATCAGCAGTCATCTTGATATAA
The DNA here is from genome assembly GCA_001625245.1 of Calycopis cecrops. Taxonomy (NCBI): domain Eukaryota; kingdom Metazoa; phylum Arthropoda; class Insecta; order Lepidoptera; family Lycaenidae; genus Calycopis; species Calycopis cecrops. The sequence goes on from LUGF01050217.1 coordinate 245,721, forward strand.
TTGTAGCGCTGCTGTCTAGAGCGACTAATTAATTATATTATTTTTTTCATATTGCTTGAATTTTTAAAAAAATAATTACTATAAAAATTTTTAATAATTAAAAAAAATAGATTATTCCAATTCTTATGCTACAAATAAATTTAAATTATAGATGAATGTCTGTAACGACATGTTTATTTTGTGTTGATATGAAGTGGCAAATAATGATTGAAATTGTCCAAATAATATGTATTTTGAGTTTGATATAGGTACGTCAGTATAGCCAGTAGGTACTTATTAATTAAAATTATTCGTTTAAGATTACACGAAAAATAAGTATATAATAATAATGGCTGAGGATAACCTAAAGTAAACTGAATGCGCCTGAACTACACACGCCTGTACCACGAGCGCGCTCCTCTTGTACACTAGCATGAAATTATTCCGCTGTAACAATGAGGACCTTTATACTGTGAAAACAATAATGTACCTACTTTGTAAGGATGCTCTCACAAAAGACTAAAGGCTCTCTGGTTTAATCCTGGCTGCTGCGAGCTACTGCGGCACACACTTGGAAATGTTATCGTCCGACTATAAGCTATTGGCTTAACAAGCTTATTTGTATCTTTGTACCCGTTTCACATTCATTCACCTTTCCACGCCCATAGCATTCAGACTAAAACCTGGTTCAGTAAATAAAAAAATTTCATTAAAACGTAAACGTGTTTTTTTTATAATTCTTATTATTACTACTGCGGACCCGTGGTCCGCACCTTTCCTTTTTTAGCTTCTATTCTACATTCCTTTATGTTTCCTTTATTATTTTGATTATATGACATAGTTTCGTTTTCATTTCAACATTAATAATTATTTTACAATACATTTCATTTGTTAAAAATCACTATTGTTAGGTCAATTACATTGTTCTTGACTTCATTTTCCATTACATATCTTGTTATTTTACATTTTATTACATTAATTTTCTTTACATTATTAATTTTTTTTTATGGTATGCGACTACCTACGCCCAATGCCCATAGACATCCGTATAGAAGGTACACAGATGCGCTGCTCTCCTTTCTCCTCCCACCTCCATAGGCCACCGGCTACTTACACACCGCACGAAACGCGACAACACAGCTGTCACTTCACGCCGGTTTCGTGTAAGCGAGAGGTACCTCCCCGGTCGTGCCGGCCCAATTCGGCTGCATGCAAGCATGCAGTGTGGCACTACCTCTTACTTATTATATAGTTACTATTTCATTACATTAATTAGGGTATTATTTAGTTACATTTCATTATTATCATTTTATTTACATTTCTTTTATGAATCTTTTATGAAATTTTGTTAGTCCAGTTGTGTTTGTGTTGTAGAGGAGTCCTGTTCGTGTTGTTTGAGGTGATTTAAATTTGGCTGCGGTCCTCATATACCACCACCTCATGACGTTTTGAAATTGAAATGACGCCAGAGTAGTCGTGTGTTTCACCTTTTGTGTAATGTCTTGGCGTCTACGCTTATTTTTCGTGGTATTGCTTGTGGGGTCCCCTCCAGATTTCGCTCTCCGATTGCCAACAGTGCCTTACATGCCTGTTGGAAAATAGTATCTTCGTCTCCGGGACAGAATAGTGCAATAGTTTTATTTTTTCTGCACACTATTCTACACTTTTGGCCTTCTAGTGTCACTATTGGCAGCTCGTTGTAGACTTTATGGCGCATTGTCGTTTTAAGAGTGCTGCCGTTGAGCAGAAGTCCAAGTCCCGGTGAGATGTACACATTGGTCTTGTGTCTGTCATTGCAGAATGCTATTCCCACTCTTTCCGAGTTGTTGTCCATAAATTGTGCAACTTCTCGAATCCTCAGGCCTGGTCTTCCCTCTTCCCCGTCGTGTATGAGTTTATATGTTATTGTTTGTGTTTGTGTGTCTGTTGATGTGTTTGTAGGTGTGTGTGCGGGTGTTTGTATCATTGCATGTGTTGGTATGTGTATATATGTGTGTGTTGTTGTGTGATGATCCAGTCTCCCATGTGGAGCACTGGTAGAGCTGTTGCGTTTTGTCGCTACAGTTGACACCTCTTCAATGAAGTGTACAGGTCCCCGCATCTTTTTATTCTGTAGTAACTCTGTCAGCACCTTGGTATTTAGTTTAAGGTTGTACGTGCACTCAAATTTGTAGTAAGTGTTGAAGAATCTGGGGCAATCGAGTAAAATGTGGCATACAGTATCACTGATATTCGGATCGCACTCACAGCCGGGGTTGCTTTTTAGCTTGCACCGGTGCAAATACTCGCCGAAGCCGCCGTGTTCTGTTAGAATTTGCGTTTGGTGGTTGGTGAGGTACGTTTCCCTCACCATGGTGTATGCTTTTCTTACATCGGGGAGAAAAGTCCGTGTCACCGCACCCTGGGAGGAGTTACTGTATCTATCCTGCCATCTTGATATAGATTAGTCCCTTATCTTACGTTTTGCGTTTGACAACGGAACTTCCACGTAGTCATATGAGTGCGAATATGTGTGTGAGTGTGGAGGTGGCTGTGGGTGTGTGTGAGTGTGAGAGTGCGTGTCTGATTGTGTGTGAGAGTGTGTATCCGAGTGTGTATGTAGTGTACCCTTCTTGGCTAACTCGTCCGCTCTCTCGTTCTCCTTTGTTCCTACATCTTTTTGGTGCGCAGCATCACTTGTGTTTTGTGTGCTGCGAAGTTCAGTTTGTTGCGATTACCCCATCCTACCGTTGTGTCCAATATCTGTTGATTCAATCCTCCATCTCTTCCACGGAACTTCCAGAGAATACCAGACTGACGTCATCTGCGAACGCCTGGCAGTGAACTTCCTGTTCCAGCAAACCTTGCAGAAGAGGATCCAAGATGATATTCCAGAGTGTCGGTCCCCCGATAGAACCCTGGACACATCCTTTCGTGGTCCCCCTTTCACTGGTTTCTCCTGCGTAGTTTATACCAGTACCTTTCGGTCGCTCAAGTAAGAGTTCACCACCGTATACAGGTTTTTGGGGCATCGCCTGAGCCTCAATTCTCTTTTGAGTGCTGGCCCCCACGCATTATCGAAGGCGCCCTCTATGTCCAGCGAAACCATTATTAAGAACTAGCTGTGCCCCGCGGTTTCAACCGCGAAATCCATATAAACTTCAACACCCTATTTCACTCCCTTAGGGGTTGAATTTCTAAAAATCCTTTCTTAGCGGATGCCTACGTCGTAACATCTACCTGGGTGCCAAATTTCAGCTTGATCCGTCCAGTGGTTTGGGC
>LUGF01050217.1:255910-273269 GCA_001625245.1 Calycopis cecrops
AAAGTATTAAGTAAGAATATTACTAACAGGTCGGGTCAACATATACCTAGGCAACATATTATCATTGATCTATCACCAACGGAGGAGAAGCTGTGCATCTTTCACTCGGAAGTATTGAGAACCTCCATTTTTGAAGTACGAAATCCACGCAGGCAGCTGCGGGCTGAAGTGGGTTTAAAATAACATACTAATAATATATTATGTATTTTAGTAGCATTGACTTACATCTATGATAACCAAGTTCCGATATATCCATTTGAGAATGACACGTATATCATTAACATCGAGGTAAGACCTGCACCCTATTGTTAAACTGTTTTAGTTAGTTTATACTGTGATTGTTCATGCACCAGTGATTAAACTAAACATAATTAGATAACGGTCTTTGATTCAAGATTGTGAGTAGCAAAGACAGTCTGTCTTTACAGTTCATTAAAAGATCCATATGTCTCGACGTATGTATATTTAATATCTATACTAATATTATAAAGAGGAAACCTTTGCATTTTTGTATTTTTGAATTTTTGTATGTTTGTATTGAATAGGCTCAAAAACTACTGGACCGATTTCAAAATTTCTTTTACCATTACTTAGAGGAATTCTTCCGAATCCGTATAGGCTATATTTTATCCCGGAAACTAGATAGGATTTTTCGTGGTAGTGAAAATTGTGTAGTAACTCGACGAAAAACCTGCCATACGTTAACGATTCTCGCGAACGTTGCCTAAATGGTTGGAATGGTTGATGAAGGGATGATGAATGGAAATGAAGAATGGATGGTTGGTCCATGAAGGAGGCTCCATGGACGCATCCAGTGCGGGCCCCAGCGAAGCCCACCCGACGCGTACCCACCCGGTATCCCTCTTGGTTCACCGTGGTTGTTCAAGCCACGGCTACTAAGCCACCTCACCAAGGTGGAGATCCGTCGAGGGGGATAGTGAAGCATTAAGGTAAGTAAAGTCGTTAAAATTAAAAATTAAAAACAAAAATAAAAGAGTTAAGCAGGTACGAAACAAAGAAATGTAACACGTATAAAAAACCTATAAAAACATACATACAAAACAAATTTTTTTTTCAGAGAGCTTAAAAAATAAATGTCCACCCGTGCGAAGCCGGGGCGGGTCGCTAGTGTTGCTATAAATTGGAACATATAATTTGATGACTATAAAACAGCTACTCATGCACTTTGCATTTACTAAGATGTTTATTTTTTCCTTTCAGTTACACGCGTATAAAAAAGATAAAGTAAAAGTAAAAGTATATTATGAAAGTTTGTGTCCAGACAGTAGACAATTTGTTACTGGGGAATTTAAGAAAGCTGTAATATTACTTGGAGAATACTTAGATATTCACACATATCCATACGGAAATGCTCAGGTGAGGTTTTTTATGATTTTGGTGATAAAATCTAAAGTCATCTTTTAGAAGAAAATATCTAAAGTGATCATGTCGCCCTCACACAGCTCCAACATCACGGGTTTCGCAAATGCGTTGCTGGCATTTGAGATATGGATTCCCAACTCATATAGGATCGCTCGGCATTTACGGCGGCGGAGCTACGTCTGTATAAAGGCCTGCGCAGACGAGGGATTTTTGTCCACGGACTTTTTTGACCTCTAAAATAGATCGATTACAACTGTATCGAGTAACCCAAACGTGGGATTAAAAGTACTCCGCTCCTTGTATACATTTTTGTCCGCGGACAAAAATAACTCGTCTGTGCAGACCTCAAATCAACATGAAGTCGACGGGCGTGGAGTTTATAATTCTATCGCGGTGTTTTTTAGTCGGAACAGACCCCCGAACATGCTCCGTGGTAAATGTTTATAGTATAATATTTTTTTATACTTTACGGCGACAAACGAACAGTCGAACTACCGACGCTCATAAACAGCCACATAAATGTTATACACGCGTGTCTCCCGCGCCCTCCACATCTGCTGCCGTCCATTAGGCCATCGAAGGGTACCATGTGAGTTAGAGGTCACTTAGTTCCCGGCCGGACATTCGGCTGAAATAACACACACTAGGTATATCTTGCTTGTTAAATTAAATAATAAAACAAAATGCACCCGTGGTAGAAGATGCTGTGCAGGCCAACCTTGATTTGGAACTTAACATTCAGAACAACGATTTGTCCGAATTAAACACTGACATTCCTAGCAGCAAAACGTTAAAAAAGTATATAAAAAGTTATATAAAGTTAATAAGTATTTAAGAAAAACTAAAAAATTGCTAAGTTGAAAAAATTTATCAGATATAAGTTTAGACCAGAACTATAGCGATTAAAAGGATTGCTAAGTATTGGCCGAGAATTATAGTGCATACCAGTTGTAACGAACAGTATTTCGCCACGGTGTCTTGCGTCGCTGCATGTTCCCCCTCGTGCGGATGTTTTTCGTAATAATATATTTCTTTCTCCACTATTATATCGCAATGGGTAATAAGTGCTTTGTTTTGCAGATTATAAAATCCGATGACGGTGGAATAGAATTCGAATGTCAGCATGGCCCCGCCGAGTGCTACGGAAACAAATTGCATGGCTGTGCTCTTGATATAATACAAAATAAAACCACAGCTTTACTCTTCAATGCTTGTATGATGGACAGCATTCAAAGTAATTGGGGTTCCGACGATGTAGCAGCTGATAAAGTAAGCTAGAATAAAAAAATATTAACCACTAACTGTATCCTGCACGCGTTGCTACACCATCAACTAAAATAAATTTGACTTTCCTTCAAATTTTGTTATAGTTGGTTTTGGTTTGGATTGGTTTAGATACATAGATTAGATACAGACAAACATTCATTTTCATATACAAAGATAAAAGTATTAAGGTCAATGACACGTATTATACCAGTTTTGATACAAGATTAATAAAACCGAAAGGCATTAAATGAAACTACATATTTAATATATAATTTCCAAATTACACAACAAAAATCAGATCAATCGGAACAACAGATTAGCTACAGGATTTTTTTATAGTTTCTCTCACTTCGTACACGCTGTATCGTCAGTTGAACGTGGGATCGGTCGCCTAGGAGGACCAGGGTCATTAGACCGCGTGCGACGTTACCGCTCGCTGTCGCCGTCAGTACAATGCATGTCTATATTTTTTCGCTATTATATTCTTTGAAAAAAGTAGTTTTGTTTTATCTGTAGGTACTTATAGTATCCGTACTTTTATTTAGTGCCTCTCGCTTTTACCAACGTTGTATTTATATACATTAATGTGATATGTGGATAACCCAGTAATCAGAGCCTTTCGGTTACTACCGATGTCCTTTTATATCCGTACAATCACAAGTTAAGCAGATGCGTTATTCCACCTTACCCCGTCCCCCATCATACCAATATCCAGAATCAGAAATCGCACGAAACGACGACCAGTAATCTCTGCATACTGGTTTTATACTAATAGTAGACGTACTTTACCATAAAGGCGCGGACCCACCGCAGCGCACGTTATGCACGGGCACGCTACGCACGCATTCGTGTGTTTAACAACGTGGGTCAACGTTTCCACCGCAGCGCACGCTATACACGCTACGCACGATATACACGCTTGGCCACGAATATGTACAACTGTAGCTCAGCACAGTTTTGAGTCATATGTCTTTCCCCGCTTCCGTGTACATCGTGTACCGCGTGTACATCGTGCGTAGCGTGGCCAACGTTGAGCTACGTGCGCGCATATCCCAGCAAGCTACGTGTGTCCATTCGTGCGTAGCGTGTCCGTGGGTTGCAGTGGAAACAGTCACATGTATTTTCTTGCAAAGCGAAGCTTGACGCACGTGCGTAGCCTCTCCGTGCGTTGCGGTGGGTCCGCGCCTTAACAATAATGACATTATTTTGAACATTAACTCAAATGTGTTACCTCTTCTTCATCCTCATCGTCAACCTCAGTCTTTATCTGCCCACTGTTATACATAGAGCTTCTTTAATGAGCCCTAAAGCGACAGATTTCCATCTGCTCACATCTATACCGGACCGGCTACTGCGCGGATATCGTCTTCCCACCTGATGAATGGTCGATCAACATTTTGTCTTCCCAAAGGCGCCTTCACTCTAGAACGTAACGGACTCATCTACCATCGGTCCAGAAAATGAAACGACCTCTTACTATGACTTTTAATATGAATATTTACATTTCAGTGCGCTAAGGTGATGGGCTTAAATGCAAAGCCTATTAAAAGTTGTGCTAAAGGATACAACGGAACAGAGTTGTTGTACTTATATGGCCAAGAAAGTGAGGTAGTAGGCTACGAATATGTGCCATACATACTAGTGAACGAGAAAGAATCCGACTCGAAGAGCTTCATAAAAAGTATCTGCGAAGCTTTACGCAGTTCACCGCCACAGTGCTTGCAGAATTGATTTCATCGTCGAATATTTGTCGAAATCGAATCGTCGAATTTAAAAGGATGCGTAGAATCAGAAAATATTCATTTTATCTAAAAGATTTGTAAATGACATGTATTTTTAATAAATGTCTAATATTTTTTTAATGATTTCATTTAATTGACGCATAATAACGTTTGTTGTTCCTCCTCTTCCACTTACGACGAGGGCAATGATACTGGATGCCACATCCACTGCGCTCGTCCGTCAGTCGCCCGCCACGCAAACAAGCGGTGGGCCCTCCAAGACGGACGGGTAGGAGGGTAGTTCTCCTGAAGTACTCAAGAAGGCGCGCAGGAACAGCGCCAGTTCGCAAGCGGCTTCGAAGAAGATGATGCGGTACCCATATACCTATAGCCCCGACTGCCATCGCCCTCTGAAGTCCATCAAGAAAGCGATGTTACGTGCCGGGCTTCCGCCCAAAAAAGGGTCCCGTAAAGGGCCATGGAGCGCATTACCTTCTGATACCGGAAGCGGCTTCTCGACTTTGCCTCAAGTTGGACATCAGCCTCCGTACCGTGGCGGCGTACTTTGGAAAATCGAGGTCTGTTTCAGTTCAAAAATTAATTACTTTTCTGTTTATTGAGAAATACGATTCAATTTTCGCACAAGCTTAAAGTTTTAAATAATGTTTTAGATAACGTTCAGATACTATACTTTCTACTACACTATATTATATTAAGATATAAAAATTATTATTAGATTAGTTTATTATAAAACAATAATAATTAAGCTCTTACCCACTTAAATAAGTAGGTACTTAAAAGTTATGATTCCATTTAAGTATTTAAGAAAATATAAAGCTTACAAAATACCTACTCATTTATGTGTTAAATAGATAATTCCTGAAAATGTTTACATAACATTATGTTTAATAATAATCATATTTGGTGAAATAATCTTCTAGCAGTATTGTTCTCATCGGTATTACCGCTTACTTGTCGCGGTTTGTCGATAATAATCAATCCCAGTTCCTCACGAAATCGTCTTTACGCAAGGGTTTTCTTTTCTTGCTTCTGTCTTTTCTTTTCCTTACTTGTGGCTGACCATGTTCGAAAAGAGAAATTGTATGAAATATTATGATATATTATCATTTCCATACAACAAATCCAGGCATGCAATGTAAAAAGTCCATATTGACATGTATTTTCATTTTCTGGTATAACGATCACTTGTCTGATCTGTCGTGGAGTACCTTCACAATTTGTACATGTATAACTGGTGTCGGTTAATACTTGAAATACTTCCCAATTTGCCAAAATCCAAGCTGCAGTGTGGTCCAATAAATCTTGAAGATTTAGTATTATTTCATGTGTATTAGTAATGTCTATTGCTGAATATGGCGGAGAACATGTCTGTTTGATTTCTTCTATTTTATAAAACGGTGATAATCTAAAACAGTTCCTTTTTTAGTGTAATTCCTTAAATACATATATTGTGCTTTCGTTAAAGCAATCAAAATAATCAATGAAAACACTTAATGTCTCTCCACTAGCATTTTCTCTGGCTTGCGTTTTCTATGAGATTTAAATATATAGAGATTTTGTATCACGGTCGGTAAGCCTTAGTTTTTCTACGAGGTTTGCTTCTATTTCTTCTCATATTAAACGTGATCCCTGAACATAGGCACTTCAGATGTCTTCAAAACCGTATTCACTAACTAGCTGTGCTTTAACTTCTAAGAAATCCATATAAACTTCAATACCCTGTTTCATCACCTTAGGGATCGAATTTGTAACAATCCTTTTTTAGTGGATGTCTACGTCTCTACATCTACCTGCATGCCAAATACATTATGTCACCATTGTGGTTGTCCACATTGTAAGCCTAATGCGGGTGCGGGCGCTGGCGCGGAAATATCAAACAATTCTCTAAAAAAGTAATCTCTCTACTGGAATTCCTCAGGGTGGTGTACTTTCTCCTCTTCTTTTTTCAGTTTTTATTAACTCAATAACTAATGTGATCTCTTCTAAATACCATCTTTATGCTGATGATCTACAAATATATCACCATATCATGTTATCAGAAGCGACTTCAGCTATCACCCATGTTAATGGAGACTTGTACCGTATTGTCGAATGGGCTAAATCCTTCGGTATTACTGTAAATCCATCGAAATCACAAGCGCTGATTATAGGCAGTCCACGTATCCGCAATCGACTTGATTTCTCAGTACTCCCACCCATTATCTTAGACGGCACCCCAATTGCTGTTAATGATTCAGCTAAAAACTTAGGTATTATTATTGACTCAAATCTTTCATGGAACAAATATGTTGATGAGATCAATAGAAAAGTCCACTTCTCACTCCATTCTCTCAAAATGCTTCAAAAATTTCTTCCTTTATCAACAAAAAACTACTCTCGCACTCTCTCTTATGCAGCCTATTATAGATTACGCCGATGTTTGCTGTCTGGATACTACTGAGGCTATATTTAATATACTGGAATGTCTGCAAAACTTGTGTTTGCGTTTTATTTTTGGCCTAAATAAGTACGACCATGTTACTAATTTTCGTAAGAAATTAGAATGGTTGCCAATCCGTCATAGAAGAAATTTCCGAATCCTCTGCTTTCTCTTTAATACCCTTTTCAATCCTCATTCTCCTGCATACCTACGTGAGTGCTTCTCCTTTGCTCATCTCAACGATTCTTTATGTAGATCACATAAACGCACTCTTCTTCAGCTCCCTGCCCATCGAACTTTTTTTCCTACTCATTTACAATACATTCGGCTAGACTCTGGAATTCCTTGCCCTATAAAATTCGTGACTGTAAAACAATTACAAATTTTAAGAAAAACCTAAAAGATTACTATTTAAATAAATCTTAAATAAACTGAATTCAACGTTTCACTAAATCTGGATAATATATTATCATTTGAGTGTATCTACTATTGCATATATTGTATGTATATGTATTTATGCATCTATCTATGTATGTATGTATATATTACTATATTTGTACTATTTATTATATTTATATCGATTATAATATGTATGTTACTTGTAGTATGTTGTAATTAGGTAATAGAATGTACACACTATTATTGCATATGTCATGCTCATTATCCTTAAACAGGCTTGCTGGAAGAAATTCCATTTTGGAATAATTAGGTCCTATGTACCAGCGTTTTATAATGTAAATTTCTAATGTTATATTTTGTGTACATGAATTATTAAATAAAAAATAATAAAAATAATATAATTATAATTCATTCACGATAGTTTAGTTTGAACCTTAAAATATAAATAAAATAAAAAACATGGCAATAGTGACATTGTGAAAAACCATTTTTGATATGCCGTTGTTCTACTATTTTCCAGTGTGCCGTCGCCGCGCTGCGCCGCGCCCGTCGACGCGTAGCACAGGGTCTTCCGCGTTCCCTAAGGGACATTATATTGTGTTTTATTATCAGTGATATTCAAAGGAATTTTATTCCTCCCTTTAAATAGCCGATGGCAAAAGGAGTCCAGAAGAAGTAACACCTACCCTCACGCCATCTACTTCCTTTGGGGAACGCGGAAGGCCCTGTGCTTCTTATGGGGGCTCGTCGGAATCAACAAAAAAAGGAGAATATACCGCGTTACTTCAATATAGGTATATGTTACGGGCAACTTTAGATTCAGTTCCATGTATGTAATTCCTTCCTCCTGTACTTTTTAATTTATTTATTTTTATTCAAAATTCGAATACAAGAACCTACAAAGTTTAAATTACCAATAGTTTCGGAAAATAATGGCTGTGACATACGGACGGATGGACGGACAGACGGACAAAAAAGATGAATCTATAAGGGTTCCGTTTTTTGCCATTTGACTACGGAACCCTAAAAACTAGCTCGAAAATCTGAATAAAACATTTTGTTATTTAAAAAACACCAGTAATCAAAAATAATCTTAAATGTAAGTATCGCCTTATATGTATAACCAATTTAGCCATTGCTAAGAAATCTGAAAATCTGACTCGGAATACTTCCATAAATGGACTACCTTATTTTTACATTTGCTTATTTTCTATGGAGTTTGGAATTTACCTTGACCAAAAACTAACCCTTTTTTGGTAACGCAGGGAAATATACAGGCAAAAAATAATCCTGTATAGTCGTCCCCCGCGGCCATTATCAAACAAACGTGAAAGTTTCCTTTTGTTGCAATTAATTTCATAGTAGTTCTGCTAAAATTGATTGCTATAATTGATTAAAGCAGAACTATTTTAATACAATCGCGTGTAATTTTATCCCACATCAAATGCGCATATTCATAATAGAATAAGTTAGACAGTCACTCATAGAAACAAAGAAATTTTTAGTATTTTTAACATTTGCTTATTTATCTGCTAAGAACGGCCATTACTAGAATTATCAATGAACTATTAGTAATTATCATTATAAATTATCTCTGTTTATAAGTCACAGTATAATCACATAGTTTTTTAACAGCGATGCTGCGTCAAGTGTCATAATATATGTAATAATATAATGAACCCTTGAAGATCATTAAATTTTTAATGAATATTATAAACGTTTTCCAGGCTTATATTAATATTATTTCTATAATGATTTATAAAAGCATTACTTTAACATTTCTTATAGTTATGACTTATGATGGTAAGTAATATTTCATATTTAGTAATTATTTATTTTATTTATAATTAATATTTAGTAATTATTCTTCCATATCTATTCATTTAATAAAATCGTACACAAGTCAAAACTGTACATTGAATATTCTTTATACTTCTATCTACAATCGATGTCGAAGTCCAAACTATAGTTTTTAGAATTTTTGTCTGTTTGCCTGCATGTATGTCCGGGCTAAACTCAAAAAATGTAAGTAAGAATATTACTAACAGGTCGGGTCAACATACCTATAGGCTACATATTATCACGCTATCACCTACTGGGCAGGAGCCGTGCATCTTGCAATCGGAAGTATTGAGAACCTCCATTTTTGAAATCTGAAATCCACGCAGGCAGCTGCGGGCGAAAGTGGGTTTAAAATAAAATACTAATAATATAATATTATGTATTTTTAGCAGCAATATCGACTTCCATCCATGACAAACATGTTCCGATATATCGATCTGAGAATGACACGTATATCATTAATAATGAGGTAAGCCCTGCATCCTATTGTTAAACTGTTTTAGTTAGTTTACACTGTGATTGTTCATGCACCAATGACTAAACTATGCATAATTAGATAGCGGTCTTCGATTTAAGTTTAAAGTTAATAGTAGCAAAGACTGTCTTTACAGTTCATTAAAAGATCCATATGTCTCGACATAGGTATTATGTAATATTTTGCTATAAATTGGAACATATAATTTGATTACCATATAACAGCTTTCTATAATTTTCTATTTCAGTTAAACGAGTATCCAGAAGATAAAGTAAAAGTAGAAGTATATTATGAAAGTTTGTGTCCCTACTGTAGACGATTCGATACTGGAGAATTTAAGAAAGCTGTAATATTATTTGGAGAATACTTAGATATTCACACATATCCATACGGAAAGGCTAAGGTGAGGGGTTTTTATGATTTACGTGATAAAATCTAAAGTCATCTTTTAGAAGAAAGATCTAAAGTGATCTTTTCGCCCTCCACAGCTGCAACATCATTGGTTTCGCAAATGTGTTGCTGGCATTTGAGATATGAATTGCCTTCTCAACTCATATCGGATAGGAAATGCCGAGCAATCCTCGGCATTTCCGGCGGCGGAGCTACATCTGTGTAAAGGCCTACTCTGACGACGGATTTTTGTCTGCGGACATTTTTGTCCGCTAAAAAAGGATCGCTTACAACTTTAACGCAATTGAGGTATTAAAAGTACTCGGTGTTTTGCATACATTTTTGTCCGCGGACAAAAATCACTAGTCTGCGCAGACCTTAAATCAACATCAAGTCGCCGGGTGTGGAATTTAATAGTCTAAAGCGGTGTTTTTTTTAGTCGGAACAGTCATCCGAACATGCTCTGTGTGTGTCATAGTATAATATTTTTTTATACTTTATGGCGAGAAACAAACAGTCGGAACACATAAATGTCATACTCGCGTGTCTCCTGCGCCCTCCACATCTGCTGCCATCCAGTAGGCCATCGTAGGGTCATCGCATGTGAGTTATAGGTCACTTCGTTCCCGGCAGGACATTCGGCTGAAATAACGCACACTATATCTTGCTTGTTAAATTAAATATTAAAACAAAAGGGACCCGTGATAGAAGATGCTGTGCAGACCAACCTTGATTTTTCAATAAATTTGTCCGAATTAAACACTGACATTCCTAGCAGGAAAAAGTTAATAAAGTATATAAGAGTCAATAACTGTTCAGTTCTAACCCTGGATTTATTGCGCAGTGGAAGTGACAATATACTCAGGGGACAAAACAGAAAGAACTTTGTCTGCGATTACGCAGAGCTATATTAAACTTAATACGTGCAATTACCTTGTGTCTCCGGGGTACGGCTTAATATATATCACATTAACCTCTAAAACCTATGGCCATAAATTTCAAGTTTGTAATGAGATATACTTAGCCTTCCGTGAAGCCCCAATCCGCCGACCAAGTGAATCTGCTGCAAGCTTCTTCAACAGGGGTTCTTTTGTCCAATTATTCACGTTCACAAACACACATAAGTTCAAATATTAGTCCAAACAATTAATTTACACGACCGATAATGTTAACAGGGAAAACAACACGTAAATTATGTTATGGATCACAACTCAAATCTTAAATTTTGTACGCGTCCGATCTCAGCGGCATCAAACAAGGCGTAAAACAAAAGGGCGTAAACAATGAACTACGCGCCGATCTATCAAGAGATTCAACATGGCCGCAAACCTACAAACTCACGCGTCGAAAAGTGCGCCCGGCAAACAGCGACCGAACCCCTCTGGCGGCCCACACCGGTATTACAATAATTATGCTGAACACGCCTAGATGGCATCACATGTGGTTCAGAACAATAACTATATAAGAAAAACTAAAAAATTACTAATTTCAAACAAAAAAAATGTTTACTAGCTGGCGGTAACATTTAGAAATAATGTAATAGTTATACCTAATTTAGAATAATTTGTGTAACTTGACTTAAAAAATGTACCTACATGATTAAGATTCTTTAAACGGATTCTATCGCGTTTGATATAAAATATTCACTTGCAGTATATGACAGAACCTCCGCAATGAACGAGTTTATCAATTCGTTAGTCTCCTGATGTATACTTTTGTATCAAACGCGATAGAATCCGTTTAAAGAATCTTAATCACGAGCAACATTCGCGTAAATATACGAAAACTAAATGTACCTACAATTAACTGGCGAATACTCAAAATGTATCAGATATAAGCTCAGACAAGAATTATTTCTTCTGAGAACAATAGCGATTAAAAGGATTGCTAAGTATTGGCCGAGAATTATAGTGCATACCAGTTCTAACAAACAGTATTGCGCCACGGTGTCTTGCGTCACTAAGTTCCCCCTAGTGCGGATGTTTTTCGTAATAATATTTATTTCTTTCTTCACTATTATATCGCTATGGGTAATAAGCGCTTTGTTTTACAGGTTATAAAATCCGATGACGGTAGAATAGAATTCGAATGTCAGCATGGCCCCGCCGAGTGCTACGGAAACAAATTGCATGGCTGTGCTCTCGATATAATACAAAATAAAACCACAGCTTTGTTCTTCAATGCTTGTATGATGGAAAACATTCAAAGTAATCAGGGTTCCGACGATGTAGCAGCCGATAAAGTAAGCAAGTATAAAAAATATTAACCACTAACTGTATCCTGCACGCGTTGCTACAACATCAACTAAAATAAATTTGACTTCCCTTCATATTTTTTTGTATTTGGTTTTGGTTTGGATTGGTTTAGATTCTATAAAAGACATACAGGCAAACATTCATTTTTATATACAAAGACAAGGTCAATGACACGTTTTATACCAGTTTTCATACAAGGTTAATAAAACTGAAATGCAAGGGAAACCATATATTTTATGTATCATTTCCAAATTACACAGTAAAAATCAGATCAATCGGAACAACAGATTAGCTACAGGAATTTTTAAAGTTTCTCTCATTTCGTACACGTTGTATCGTCAGTTATTGCGGGGCCAGCCGCCTAGGGGGACCGAGGTCGTTCGACCACATGCGAGGTTACCGCACGCTGTCACCGTCAGTACAAAGCATGTTTACATTTTATCGCTATTTAATTTCGTGTAAAAAAGTATATTCGTACCCTTCACGTAAACTTTTTTTAATAGTTTAGTTTTTTTTTTTAGATCGATCTACGCTAAGGGCTGGAGGCCAGTGCAGCTTCATCTGTATGAGAGGCGAGCCCCAAGGGAGCTCGAGCTCGTATTTGTGTACGATGGGGGTGCAGACCCCCCCTTCTTTCTCAGCTAGTCTGGGAGGAGGCAAACCGGAATATTAAGAATTAATATGTTATGCTATTATTATCTTGGCCAGGAGGACAACGGGTGTCCTCCTCTCCCCACCTCTTACGGAGGGGAGCAGCTCACGCGCGGCAGCTAAAAAGTGGCCGACACGGGACTTGAGCTTGAAGAGCTCTATGAGCTATCATGACTGGGGGGCCCAGACCCCCCCTCCACCACTGCCGGGTGGTACGACTCGAGCGCGCAACCGGTTCGGCGGTTTGATTTGAGCTCTTTACTAGAGCACTGTCATTATTGACTAAGACTGAACTAACATCGTCGTTCTGGCTATTCGGAGCCGAACGTGTGTGCTGTTGTCTGTCAGGGTGTAGTTGTAGTCTGAACTGCGTCTGCGTCCGGATCCCCCGGACGGGGTGTAGTGTACCTACAACGCGGTTGTGGTGTTGTCTTTGTCGGCGTGTTATTTTGTTACGTGTAACAATTGTAGGGATAGCATCGTCTTCGTCTGCCAGAACATGTCTGGGACGTCGATCGACGTTAGTCACACAGTCGGGATTGTATACCGCTGCTTTTGTGACTTGGGGGTTTGGGTAAGAGGAGGCCCTGTCGAAATGAGGTTTAGTGAGCGCTTTAAAGTGCCCTCTAACAGTGGGGAGTTCGAGATCTTTGTGAATATCAAGATTGCGGATGTACCACGGGGCACCCGTGGCCACACGGGGGAATCTTTTTTGCACTATTAGCAAAATATTTATCGTACTAGGACTGACGTGTGCGAACACAGGACAGCAGTACGAGAAAATCGGTCTAATGTAGGTTAAGTATAATGTACGCTTATTTCTAAGCGACATTTTACTCTTAGCGTTAATAAGGGGATACAACTTGTGTTTCATATAGGGCTTTTTTACGGACACGACTAACGTGCGGCTTAAAATAAAAGCGACTATCTAAAGTGACCTCCAGGTGCTTGACGAAGCGTACTCTGGGGATGGTTTGCCCGTATTTAGATACAGATGGTACGAGTGTGTCTCGTTTGGGCGCTAGGGGGGCGACCTGTGAACAGGATTGACTGGGATTTGTCAGACTTGACCTCGATCCGCCAGCGAGCGAACCACGCCCCTAGAGAGGTGATCGCCTGCTGGAGGTGCTTGGTCGCAAGAGGAACCGTGCGAGCACGGCTCTACAGGGCGGTATCATCCGCGAACATCGCCAACTCTACCTTCGGATGTCGCTCGTGTACAGATTATAGAGAGTGGGGGAGAGAACAGAGCCCTGGGGGACTCCGGCTCTCAAGAGGCGGCTGGTGGACAGCGTGCCCTCTACCCTATATCGAAAATGTCTGTTTGTCAGGTATGCCTTAATGGTTAGGACTAGGCTATCCGGCAGGCCTAGACGAAACAGCTTTACACAGATCAGGCCTTCATGCCAAGCTCTGTCGAAGGCTTTAGCTACGTCAAAGAAGACTGCGCATGTCGGGATGGGACGTATACGGTTAATACCGTCGTGAACGAATTCAGAGAGACGGTGAACCTGTAACGGACAACTATGTTTTTCGCGGAAGGCGAACTGCTCATCCATGAAGAGATTTCTTTCTCGCACGACATCTTTGATGCGTGCGAGGAGAATTCTCTCATAGATTTTGCCTATCGAGCTAATAAGACTAATAGGACGGTAGCTTGTGGGTTTGGTGCGGAGCTTACCCGGCTTGTGTATACCGATCACAGTGGCTACCTTCCATAGGTCGGGGAAAGCGCAGTCTTCGAGGAGAGCATTGAAGATGCACACTAAGAGGCTTAGGAGAGCAGGTGGTAGGCTCATTAAGACCTTATTAGTGATACCGTCGGGCCCCGGGGCCCTTCGGGGGACAAGAGCTTTGATGAGGTCTTGGACCTCCTCAAGGCTTGTCGGACGTAGGGGGTCGCCTTGTATTGGCAGAGAAAGGCGGTGCTCCAATTCCCTATTGATCTCCTCCACGTGGGAGGGAACTATCTGAGTGGTACTTGGAGAGCACTGCTGCTCCAAGGTATCGGCTAATAGCTCGGCTTTTTCATAGTCTTCTATTGCAGGGAGACTATTAGGTCGTGAGAAGGAGGGAAAAATTTGCCATGGCTCTGCTTTCAGAGCTCTCGCTAGCGGCCAGTAGGCCGTGTGAGAGGGCGAAATGTGACTAAGTAGGAGCGCCCACTTCTCTTGGCGGTAAGCGTCTACTTGGGATTTCACCTCTGACTGGAGGTGAGGGAGGATAGCACGGCCCGGGGGTCTCAAGTTCGACATCAGGGTCGACCTCCATGGAGCCGCTGGCATTGACCTTCGGAGCTGAGTCCGCGTTAGCTTTTGCCGCGCTCATCGCGGCAGCCGCCGCGCCCGCTTTAGCGGTAGCCATATCCGTTTTAACAGGCCTCGCGGTTGCCTTCGCGGACGACGCGCCCGCTTTCGCGGTTGCAGCGCCCGCGTTTGCGGTCGCGGAGTCCATTACCGCGGTAGTGGCGCCCGCTTTAGCGGTCGCGGCATCCACTTTCGCGGGTTTGCTCTTTTTGGTTTTAGCCGGGGACTTAGAGATCTCAGGGGGACTGGGGGGAAGAGGGCTCGGGCCCTGTCTAACAGCCATAAGGGCGGGGGACTCCGACCGCTGTGCTTTCGCAACCGGCAGCGGGAGGGGGCTTGACCCGGCGGAGCCGGCGCTGCCTAAGCGCCGCTTCCGCTTTTGGGATTTCGTCAGAACCTCTGTGTATTCCCCATCCGGCCTCGGGGACGACTCCGCGGACATCGCCTCCTCAGAGGTGGCGCTGTCCGCTGACCCGGACACAGATGCCGGAAGGGAAACACAGGAGGCTCTGCTACTGTTTCGCGATTACGCGGCTGACCGCGTGGAACGGGGGGCCTATCGCTACCCATTGACCATTCTAGCACAATTTCTTCCTCTGAGGAGGAGGAAGAGGGATCGACTATAGGAAAATTGGCGCTGGCGTTAGCCAGAAACACCTTAAACGCTGTTATCAGCTCCGGGTTTGCCTTGAGGAAAGATAAAAAGACTTTCACCTTTATTTTCCCTATGGCTGCGGATACTAATATAAGGAGGGGGGGCACTACGTCATTCTGGTCAGAAATCGGAAAGGGTACACACACAAAGTAAGCTAGTCCATCCCGCAGGAGCGGGACGGGTGAGTAACTCGAAGTGCAGGGGTGTGAATAGTAAGTGTACTTAGTGAATCCGCTTCCACACTGAATCTAAGTTTCCCGGGGAAACTAGAACAGTACGCAATACTAAGGTTACACAAAACAACGATTAATTTACTAGCGGTAGTAAATTAACGCGAGCAAAAGCCACACGACGGTTAGGCTAGCCGACGGGGCTTTATTTATCGAACACGGCACAATCACTCACACCTGTGTAGAGAGTTTATTTGTACTCGGGTACAAAAAACTCTGACCGCACTGCACTATCACTAGCACTACTGCATTCGCAATAGAAACAAGATATTGACAAAAGTTTATCGTCTTGAAAAAGACAATAGCTATTGCCAGCTAAGACGTTCGGACGCGTTGCCAGCTACGAGAGCTAGCGTCTGTCTCGGACCGGTGTCTGAGCCAGAATGTGGATTATAGTTTCGGATTATCTGTAGGTACTTATAGTATACGTAGTTTTATTTAATGCCTCTCGCTTTTACCAACGTTGTATTTATGTAATATATAAATGTGATATGTGGATAACCTAGCAGTCAGAGCCTATCGGTGACCACCGATGCCCTTTAACATCCGTACAGTCACAAGTTAAGCATTTGCGTTATTTCACCTTACACACCGCCCCCATTATCCTAAAATCCAGACTCAGAAATAGCACGAAACGTGACAACAGTCAGCTCTTTATACTGATATTATACTAGTGTTAGAAGTACTTTACCATAATAATAATGACATTATTTTAAACATTAACTCAAATGTGTAAACGACCGCTTCTTCATCATCATCGTCAATATCAGTCTTTATCTGCCCACTTCTATACATAGAGCTTCTTCAATGAACCCCAAAGCGACAGATTTCCAGTTGCTCGCATCTATACCGGACCGGCTACTGCGCGGACATCGTCTTCCCACCTGACGAATGGTCGATCAACACTTTATCTTCCCAAAGGCGGCCTTCACTCTTTTAAGGTCGCCACACAGTTATCAACTCGTAAAGGGATGGGAAACGTAACGCCTACGCCTAGGCGTCAACCAGGCGTCAACCATCCGGTGCCGATCCGGTGCCGATCCGCTTCCGTTCCGCTACCATCGCACACATATCAACTCGGAAAGGGATCGGAAACGTATCGCCTATCGGTAGGGTGACCAAAAAGTAACCCTGTAATTGTATATAATATTAAACTCATAGGTGACTACATAGCGATCTATCAACGCACAGCCCAAACCACTGGACGAAACGGGCTGAAATTTGGCATGTAGGTAGATGTTGTGACAGGCATCCGCTAAGAAATATATTTATGTAAACTACGTAAATAGACAGACTGATGTGACGAAACTAACATGCGTGTGAGTTTCCAGTGGCCCATTGTAGGA
>LUGF01050217.1:300602-311894 GCA_001625245.1 Calycopis cecrops
CCACCTCCATGGGCTATTGTATATGGGCTATTGTATATGGGTATTTATAGGAACAACAAGTTTGTCGCATAACTGCAAATTTATTTTAGCTAGTATATATGTAATTCATTCACGATGGTTTAGTTTGAACCTTAAAATATATATAAAATAAAAAAAACCGGCCAAGTGCGAGTCCGACTCGCACACCGAGGGTTCCGTATGAATGGGAAGAACATTCCAAACGTAATGCATGATTTTCAAGACCTTTTTCTCTAAAACGCGTGAAGGGATTAAGCTGAAATTTTTGTCAAATACGAAGGTCAGTTACGTCTTGATGCCTTGAAAAAATCACACTTCTAAGTTAACGAAATAAAAAGTTATAGCCAATTATGCACAAGTTTTGTATGAAAACGTACTTTGTCGAAAACCTAAAATAATCGGGTACTTCCCGTTGACCTGGAGTTGTAAAATTTGGCAAGAAGTAAGAACTTATAGCACATAATATATAGGAATAAATCTGAAAACTTGTAGTTTTCCACTTTGGAAGCGTCTATCTACCAAACAATACAATTGATAAAAAAAATTTTAGTAACCTTAATGTCATTTATAAAAACCTATTCATAGATTCATAGACACCCATCACATATAGGATTGACGAAAAAAGAAATTTTTAGATGCAGTTCGATGTATGGAGTGCCCCCCTATGTTTTTTAATTTATTAATTTATAGGAGGAGGATAACCTAAAGTAATCTGAATGCGTCTGAACTACACACGCCTGCACCACGAGCGCGCTCCTCTTATACACTGGCATGAAATTATTCCGCTGTAACAATGAGGACCTTTCTACTGTGAAAACAATAATGTACTTTGTAAGGATGCTCTGCTGATACAAAAGACAAAAGGCTCGCTGGTTTAATCCTGGCTGCTGCGAGCTACTGCGGCACACACTTGAAAATGTTATCGTCTGACTATAAGCTATTGGCTTAACAAGCTTTTTTTTTTTGATATAGGGGGGCAAACAAGCAGCCGGAGCCATTTTCATGACTACCGACGCCCACAAACATCCGCATAGAGGCTATACAGATGCGCTGCCCACCTTTCTTCTCCCACCTCCATGGGCCACCGGCTACTTACACACCGCACGAAACGCGACAGCACAGCTGTCGCTTCACGCCGGTCTCGTGTAAGAGAGAGGTACCTCCCCGGTCGTGCCGGCCCAATTCGACTGCATGCAAGCATGCAGTATGGCACTACCTCTTACCAAAAGCTTATTTGTAACTTCCTCGCCCATATATTTCAGACTAAAACCTAGTTGAGTAAATAATAAAATAACGTAAACGTGTTTATCTGTGTCAGATTTTCTTGGCACATATATGTAAATGGGCGATAATAATAATTGTACGGCGAGTATACCGTGACATAATTTACTCCCTATAAAAACACACGTGAGCGTTCATACCGGCTTTATTCGCAGGAAATCATTTTTATATTCTCCAGCGAATAAAGATTTCATTCTTATATTTTCACCAAATTAAAAACATAATGACATGAAAAAAAATATAACATAAATTGAGGAGATGTATTTGACCTTCTAGGTTACAATAATGCAAAACCATGAAAAAGGTTGTAAAAATTACAACAGCCTTTACCGCTTTATTCGATTGGGGGTGCGAATTGTACGGCGAAGTAACCGATTTCCAAAACAGAAATTTTAGCTTATTTCTCTGCCTTAAATGACTAAATACTAGAAATATTATCATTATTTACGTGGCCTCGGCGTAAAGATACAGTTTCTTAACAGCAATGCTGCGACAAATCTCATAGGTAACAATTGTTCAAGATCATTAAATATTTAACGAAAATTACAGACGTATTCGTGGCTTGTATTCATAATTATTATTCTATAATGATTTCAAAAATCATTACTTCTTTATTTCTTATTGTTAATATCAAGTGTGCTTGGACTTATAATGGTAAATAATAGTTACTTTATTATTATATCTTTTATATATAAAATATGATAATAATATACATTATTTTTTTGTGGAAATATTGACTAATCTGAATGTCGTAGATTTGTCGCAGACATTAGGTATTATTAAACTGTTTTATTTTCCTTGAATTATATCTATTAATCTAATAACCTTAATCGTATGTTTGTTTGATTCGATTGCCATTGATCGTTAACACTCATTAGACTATGACTGTGACTGACTATGCTTTGACTGTATTTTCTACGGTAAGTAAATGTCAATGAAGGTTAAAAGAAAAATATTTATTTCATCTTAAAATATGTCTTTAGAAATATATGTTATCTGATTATTTGACATATTTTCTGATAAAAAGCCTAGCTTGTATAATAGCTTGAACGCTAACATACGTCGCCAAAACATATTACTTTATTTTAAATTAATTTAGTTAAAATTATCATACCCATTTATTCGACGGTTGACCTTTGTTTTCAATACTTTCATCTTTTTTTTTATTTACATTTCAAACCAATGTTTATTTAACAAAATATTAAAATTAGAAGTTAAATTTAAAATACACTCTTAGATTGATTTTCAGTTCTTTATTTTGAAAGGAGAAATCGATTCTGGGCCCAACTTTGTGTTTAACGGTTACAAGAATCAGTCAAGTACAAACAGAAAGTACAAAAAGTACAAAAAAGTACAAAAACAAAACTTACTTATGTAAGTCTTAACAATATTAGCAATGGCTAAGTAAGTTTATTTGTAATAATATAGTCCCTTCGTTTAATCTATTTAGTGGAAATCAATACTATTACAATTAATTATTTATTACTTACTAGCTAATGCTTGCGACTTCGTTCGCATAGCGTAGTAATATTATAATCAAAGTGATTTGTTATTGTTTGCAGTATGCCAAATTTTCCCGTAGGAATTAACGATTTTACGGCAATAAAGAGTTTTTGATGTTGACTAGGCTTAGTAGGGTGGTGCGGGTTCCCCCTCGACGGATCTCCAACTTGACGTGGTGAGGGGGCTTAGTAGCCGTGGCTTGGACAACCACGGTGAACCAAGAAAGATCCCGGGTGGGGACGCGTCAGGTGGGCTTTGCTAGAGCCCGCTCTTGATGCGTCCATGGAGGAGGGGTCGCGGGAGGAGAGGCCTCTCGGTGTGTCGTTGCCTCGCACCCTATCTCCCGCGACCGAACGGAGGCGCACCGTCTGGTGCGTTGGCAGTGGGGCCGCAGAGGAAGAGGAGATGCGGTGTGTCGTTGCCGTCCTCCCTGTCCTCTGCGGCCGTTTAATGGTTGGTCCGCCGCCCAGCAGATGGGACCAGCCAATGCCGGAAGTCCTCCACCCGTCTCTCTGAATCAGCAGATGGCGGCGAGGATTCGGACTACTGGCGTGGTGTGTTCCGTTGGAGCATTGGGACCAGGGGTTAGAATGGGAACCTGGACCCATTTACACGGTTCCAACGTGGAGTTAGGGACTGTTCAAAGGCAGCCGGACAGCTCCTAAGGAGGGAGTCTGGCCTTTTCCCCGAGGCCAGACTGTCGCTGGAGGCGCCCTGTTGCTTTTAGATCCGGGGCCCTCTACTTATAGCGGCTGAAGGCACCCGCATGGGTTTAGTCGGTAGGGGCAAGCCAGTTGTCGAGCCCGACACTGTACCTATTGAGCCACCCGGGCTCCCGGGAAACGTGCGTAAATGCATACCCCCGCGAAAACAAAAAAAAAAAAAGGGTGGAACGGGGGTAGAGCGGGGAATGGAATTTTTGCCTGGTTCCAACTTACCGCGTCCGTGTTAAATCAATATTCGTTGAAAGTTTTTATTACGATCTACAGCGTACCTATATATATGTATGATTTTAGATTTCTTACTCTCTTATTTTATAAGTTAGAGAGGAAACTCTCATTATTCCACTTTAAAGCTTCTAATAGATTCAGTATCCTTAATGTCTTTTTAAAGACCTATTCATAGATACTCCTCACATACAGGTTGGATAAAAAAATATATTTTAGATTCAGTTCTATGTATGGAATGCCCCTGCCTCCTGTACTTTTTAATTTATTTATGTTTATTCAAAATTCGAATACAAGAACCAACAAAGTTTTAATTACGAAAGCCCAATAGTTTCGGAAAATAATGGCTGTGACATACGAACGGATACAAACATGAGGAATCTTTAAGGGTTCCGTTTTTGGCCATTTGACTACGGAACCCTAAAAACTGGCTTGAAAATGTAAATAATACATTTTGTTATTTAAAAAACACCAATAATCAAAAATAATTTTAAATGTAGGTAAGTATCGCCTTATCTCACCAATTTAGCCATTGTTAAGAAATCTGAAAATCTGATACAGAATACTTCCATAAATGGTCTAACTTATTGCCATTTATTTAGATTGTGACGTTAGACCTTAGTTTCTATGGAGTTTGGATTTTACCTTTGGCTAGTGACCGAAAACTTATCCTTTTTTTGGTATCACAGGGGCATACACAGACAAAAAATAATCCTGTATAGCTGCCCATTTTGAAGGATTTGTACAACTGTAACTGTAGGTAGACTGGACTAATATATCATAGGTACTGTTTCACATTAAAATTTCATTTAAAAAATGTTTCATGGGTTTCGCAATTATCAAACAAACGTGAAAGTTTCGATTTGTTGCAATTAATTTCTTAGTAGTTCTGCTATAATTGATTATAGCAGAACTATTTTAATACAATCGCGTGTAATTTTATTCCACATGAAAGGCGCACATTCATAATAGAATAAGTAAGACGTGGTCACTGATAAAAACAAAGAATTTTTTAATATTTGCTTATTATTCTGCTAATAACGGCCATTACTAGAATTATGAATTATGAACTATTATTAACTATAAATTATCTATGTTTATAAGTTCACAGTACAATCACATAGTTTCTTAACAGCGATGCTGCGACAAGTGTCATAATATATGTAATAATATAGTGAACCCTTGAAGATCATTCAATTTTTAACGAATATTTTATAACATTTTCGAGGCTTGTATTAATATTATTTCTATAATGATTTATAACAGCATTTCTTTAACATTTCTTATAGTTATTATTAGAAGTGCGTGGGCTTATGATGGTAAGTAATATTTTATATTTAGTAATATTTAGTAATTATTCTTCCATATTGGATATACATTTAATAAAATCGTACACAGGTCAAAACTGTACATTGAATATTTTTTAAAAAGAATATTTGACGATGTCGAAGTCAAAAATATATTTTTTAGAATTTTTGTCTGTTTGTCTGTATGTATGTCCGGGCTAAATTCAAAAAGTATAACTAAGAATATTAAGTAAGAAAATTACTAACAGGTCGGGTCAACATATAGTTTACATATTATCACGCTATCACCTACGGGGGAGGAGCTGTACGTCTTTCATTTGGAAGTATTGAGAACCTCCATTTATGAAGTCCAAAATCCACGCATGCAGCTGCGGGCGGAAGCGAGTTTAAAATAAAATTCTAATAATATATTATGTATTTTTAGTTGCAATATTAACTTACATCTATGACAACGATGTTCCGATAAATCTATTTCAGAATGACACGTATATCATTAATAATGAGGTAAGCCCTGCATCCTTTTGTTAAACTGTTTTAGTTAGTTTATACTGTGATTGTTCATGCACCAATGATTAAACTATGCATAATTAGATAAGTTTAATGTGAGTAGCAAAGACAGTCTGTCTTTACAGTTAATTAAAAGATCCATGTCTCGACGTAGGTATATTTAATAAGTTGCTATAAATTGGAACATATAATTTGATTACTATAAAACAGCTACTCATACACTTTGCATCTACTGAGATGTTTAATTTTCTATTTCAGTTAAACGAGTATCCAGAAGATAAAATAAAAGTAGAAGTATATTATGAAAGTTTGTGTCCCTACTGTAGACGATTTGATACTGGGGAATTAAAGAAAGCTGTAAAATTATTTGGAGAATACTTAGATATTCACACATATCCATACGGAA
The DNA here is from genome assembly GCA_001625245.1 of Calycopis cecrops. Classification (NCBI taxonomy): domain Eukaryota; kingdom Metazoa; phylum Arthropoda; class Insecta; order Lepidoptera; family Lycaenidae; genus Calycopis; species Calycopis cecrops. The sequence continues at coordinate 306,572 of LUGF01050217.1, forward strand.
ATGCTGAGGTGAGGTTTTTTATGATTTAGGTGATAAAATCTAAAGTCATCTTTTAGAAGAAAGATCTAAAGTGATCTTTTCCCCCTCACTCAGCAGCAATATCACGGGTTTTGCAAATGCGTTGCTGGCATTTGAGATATGAATTGCCTTCTCAACTCATATCGGATCGGAAACGCCGAGCGATCCTCGGCATTTCCGGCGGCGCGGAGCTACATCTGTGTAATGGCCTGCTCAGACGAGGGATTTTTGTCCGCGCACATTTTTGTCCGCTAAAATAGATCGCTTACTGTAACACAAACGAGGTATTAAAAGTACTCGGTGCTTTGCATACATTTTTGTCCGCGGACGAAAATCACTAGTCTGCGCAGACCTTAAATCAACATCAAGTTGCCGGGCGTGGAATTTATCAGTCTAAAACGGTGTTTTTTTTTAGTCGTAACAGTCATCCGAACATGCTCCGTGTGTGTCATGTTTACAGTATAATATTTTTTATACTTTATGGCGATAAACAAACAGTCGGAAACCTTAAAGACTACCGACGCTCATAAACAGCCACATAAATGTTATACACACGTGTCTCCCGCGCCCTCCACATCTGCTACCGTCCAGTAGGTCATTGAAGGGTACCAAGTGAGTTAGAGGAGAATCCGTTCCCGGAAGGACATTCGGCTGAAATAACGCACACTAGGTATATATTGCTTGTTAAATTAAATATTAAAACAAAAGGGACCCGTGATAGAAGATGCTGTGCAGACCAACCTTGATTTTGAACTTAACATTCTGAAGAACAATTTGTCGGAATTAAACACTGACATTACTAGCGGGAAAAAGTTAAAAAAGTATATAAAAGTCAATAACTATATAAGACGAAATTAAAAATTACTAATTTCAACCAAAAAAATGTTCATAAGCTGGCGGTAGCATTTAGGAATAATGTAATAGTTATAATGTAGAATAAGTTGTGTAACTTGACTTAAAACATGTACCTACAACTAACTGGCGAATACTCAAAATGTATCAGATATAAGCTCAGACGAAAATTATTTCTTTTAAGCACAATAGCGATCAAAAGGATTGCTAAGTATTGGCCGAGAGTTATAGTGCATCCCAGTTCTAACGAACAGTATTTCACCACGGTGTCTTGCGTCGCTGCATCAGTTCCCCCTCGTGCGGATGTTTCTCGTAATAATATTTATTTTTTTCTTCACTATTATATCGCTATGGGTAATAAGTGCTTTGTTTTTCAGATTATAAAATCCGATGACAATAGAATAGAATTCAAATGTCAGCATGGCCCCGCCGAGTGCTACGGAAACAAATTGCATGGCTGTGCTCTCGATATAATACGAAATAAAACCACAGCTTTGTTCTTCAATGCTTGTATGATGGAAGACATTCAAAGTAATCGGGGTTCCGACGATATAGCAGCCGATAAAGTAAGCAAGAATAAAAAATATTACCCACTAACTGTATCCTACACGCCGTGCTACATTATCAACTAAAATAAAGACTTTCCTTCATATTTTGTTATAGTTGGTTTTGGATTGGATTGGTTTAGATTCTACAAAAGACATACAGACAGACATTCATTTTTACATACAAAGATAAGGTCAATGACACGTTTTATACCAGTTTTCACACAAGGTTAATAAAACTGAAAGACAAGGGAAACCATATATTTAATGTATCATTTCCAAATTACACAACAAAAATCAGATCAATCAGAACAACTGATTAGCTACAGGAATTTCTAAAGTTTTTCTCACTGCGTACACGCTGTATCGTTAGTTGATCGTGGGGCCGGCTGCATAGGGGGACCGAGGTCGTTCGACCTCGTGCGAGGTTACCGCTCGCTGTCGCTGTCAGTACAAAGCATGTTTACATTTTATCGCTATTTAATTTCTTTGAAAAAAGTATTTTCGTACCCTTCTCGTTTTTTTTAATAGTTTCGGATTATCTGTAGGTAATTATAGTATACGTAGTCTTATTTATTGCCTCTCGCTTTACCAATATTGTATTTATAAAATATATAAATGTGATATGTGGATAACCTAGCAGTCAGAGCCTTTCGGTGACTACCGATGCCCTTTTACATCCGTATAATCACAAGTTAAGCAGATGCGTTATTCCACCTTACCTCGTCCCCCATCATACCAATATCCAGACTCAGAAATCGCACGAAACGTGACAACCAGTCATCTCTTCATACTGTACTCTTTTTCACCATCATCGTCAACATCAGTCTTTATCTGCCCACTGCTATACATAGAGCTTCTTCAATGAACCCTAAAGCGACAGATTTCCAGCTGCTCGCATCTATACCGGACCGGCTACTGCGCGGATATCGTCTTCCCACTTGATGAATGGTCGATCAACACTTTGTCTTCCCAAAGGCGGCCTTCTCTAGAAACTGACTGACTCATCTACCATCGATTTAAAAAATTGAAATGGCCTCTTACTGTGACTTTTAATATGAATATTTACATTTCAGTGCGCTCGCGTGATGGGCTTAAATGCAACGCCTATTAAACATTGTGCAAAAGGATACAAAGGAACAGAGTTGTTGTACTTATATGGCCTAGAAAGTGAGGTAGTAGGCTACAAATATGTGCCATACATACTAGTGAACGAGAAAGAATCCGACGCGAAGAGCTTCATAAAAAGTATCTGCGATGCTTTCCGCAGTCCACCGCCACAGTGCTGGCAGAATTGATTTCTTCGTAGGATATTTGTCGATAGAATTTAAAAGGATGCTGCAATATTCATTTTATCTGAAAGATTTGTAAATAACATGTGCTTTTAATAAATGTGATTTCATTTAATTGACGCATATCAACGATTTTTATATTTAACAAAGTATACCCTCCAAAACCTTCAGTTGTTCCTCCTCTTCCACTTACGACGGGGGGCAATGATAACGAATGCCACATTCACTGCGCTCGTCCGTGGGACGCCCGCCATGCAAACAAGAGGTGGGCCCTCCTAAAGGCCAAGGGTAGTTCTCCTGAAGTACTCCAAGAAGGCGCTCAGGAACAGCGCCAGTACGCGAGCGGCTTCGAAGAAGATGCGGTACTCACGTATAACCCGACGGCCATCGCCCTCTGAAGTTCCTCAAGAAAGTGATGTTGCGTGCCGGGCTTCCGCCCAAAAAAGGGTCCAGTAAAGGGCCATGAAGCGCTTTACCTTCTGATTCAGGAGGCGGCTTCTCGACTTTGCCTCAAGTTGGACATCAGCCTCCGTACCGTGGCGGCGTACTTTGAAAAATCAAGGTCTGTTTCAGTTCAAAAATCAATTATTTTTGTGTTCCAAATTCAAACACCAAAACAGTGAATTAAAACAAAATAGTGAATAAAAGGCCTTTTTATTCACTGTTTTGCGTGAATAAAATAAGCTTTTTAGAGTAGGTATGGTATAAAGTCCATATTGATATGCATTTTCATTTTCTGGTCTACCGATCACTTTAGTCAGATCTGTCGTGGAGTAGCTTCACAATTTGTACATGTATAACTAGAAGGTGTCGATTTATACTAGGGATACTTGCAATCTACCATTGTCATAAATTCGTGCTTCTCTCTGACTTTCTTTATTAATCAATGGTGGTTCCAAGGAAATGATTTTATTTTTTATTTCAACCACAATAGCCTCAGTTTTTACAGTAGTTTCTTTGCAAAACTATATTAATATAGGCCGACAAAAATTGACTGATGAGGGCACTGGATTTTGCCAGATAGTATCACCCGTTAGCTTATTGATTAATTTGATAGGTACTAAAGATGTAATAAACAAATTTGTATCACAAATAAGTTCAGAATACGTCCATCAGGCGTCATTGGCCATCATTAAATTAGTATTACTTATTAACTTATAGGCATTGTAACCTTTTTCCTTTTTCATATTTGTTTTTTCTAGTCGGACTATTTCTTGCGTTTTACATTGTATATATTTCTCAATGTCTTCTGGTTTCGTCTCGCTATGTATATTTGTAATGAACATCATAGTTTTTCTCTCGTCCGCTTTAAAATTAATTTCTGTGTCCCTCGCTATACCAGACTTTCCCGCATAGCGGTATTTATAATTAGGTTTTCGATAAGAATTTATTGTAATATCGGTTTATTGTGGTAATCCCATTGGACCACTGTCCAAAAGCCTGCCTCCTCGCGTTTTACTTACTTTTAACGCTGAAGAAGGCGGAGAGTCGTACTTTGTTCTGAATATCTCTGAACGCACTTCATTGAGCTCAGCGGCAGTGGCATAAGTCGATTTAATTACCTTAATTTCACTCTGTACTAGTAGCAAATCTTTTAGTAATTTAGTACAGTCTAGAATCTAGATGATCAAAAAGAATCGGTGGCAAACGTTCTAATTGTCTAGCAACAAACACAGGAATTATGTCAGGATCTGCAGTTTTAAATAGATTTATAATGTCTGCTAGATCTCTCTCCTCCTTTCCTTTATTTTTTTTATGTCAATATTTTTCTTGTGTCAGATGGCACAGAATCAAAAAGTAGTGATTTCGATTTCTTGATTTCATCACCCGTGAACGACGTAGTACATATTCTAAGTAGGGTTTCTTCGTCAATCACAGATATTTTGTTTTGAATGTATGATAGCATTTCATCTATCACGACATTGCACGCATTACACTTCACAATATTCGTCATTTTAACTTCAAGAACGCAACCGTCACCAAGGGCTGTGCACACGCGACTGATGATGATGGTCCATTTAATAAAACAACATAAGCAATATTTTGAATTTATCATTTGGACCGGGCGTTTCGCTACTAAGCCGGGCATTTTGATTAATTCGCTAGTGTTATTACGTTAAATTGTATAATTTCTTTTGTATTATTAGGTATATTATATAGTTTTTTATGGAAAATTATGGGACACAGATTTTTCTTGTAGCCACGTGATCAAAGACCTTATTTTATAACTCAGCCACGGATTCAACTCATTATCATTTTAAATTTTTCAACTTAAATAGACATTAAGTTCTAGTTGCCTCTTAATTTCAATTTATTTAAATTATTTACAATTTATCCACAGTTCTTAAATAATGAGCGAGCGAGCTTGGAGGGTAAGTAAATCCAATTAAGTTCGATGGCTTAGGTTAGGTTAGGGTAGTAGGTAGGTTTCCCCTCGACGGATCTCCACCTTGTCGCGGTGAGAGGGCTTAGTGGCCGTGGTTTGAGCCTGCCTCCCACGGTGAACTAAGAGGAATCCCGGGTGCGATGCGTCGGGTGGGCTTTGCCGAGGCCCGCTCTGGATGCGTTGGCGGTGGGGCCGCAGAGGAAGAGGAGATGCAGTGTGTCGTTGCCGTC
>LUGF01050221.1:6327-23558 GCA_001625245.1 Calycopis cecrops
GCAACGCAACAACTTTTATATCTGTGTCACAGTCGGTAGTAAGAAGTGAGAACTTACTTCAAACTAGTTGTAAGCACGAGTATGATTATATAAATATTAATAATATGCCTCCTACGTTCAAAAATTATGTTAGTCACGTCTTAAGATAGCGACGATATCTTAATATATCGTCGCTATCTTAATATTCTAATTAATAATAACATTAGCTTAGGGTACATTAGTATGTTCTCTATTTTCAAATCTTTGCGTGGAATAATAGTCTTATTGTCTCGTTAGTACGTGCTATATGTATATAGTACACGGCATAATATGTTTATTTTTTATTGCAGATAAAGTTGTGATAGTAAGTGTTTTCGTACAACCTGGAAATATAGAATAACGCGATGCCGTAGGTACTATATTTTTAAAAGAGGTACAGTCGTTTTTACGCTGAGATAATGGATGATCAAATCTTTAGCGGGACCAACGACCGAGGAAATAGATAGTAGTCCAAAAAAAGTGCCAACTAAAGAGTCACATTTTAACTGGCTACAATAAAGTAGAGTAGTGTTGTCCAAATGCAAGAACAAGACGAGACTTAGCCAGTCTTGGTCTTGGTCTTGCGCCAATACACCTGGTCTTGGTCTTGGTCTTGGTCTTGCGCTCCCAGTCTTGGTCTTGGTCTTGGTCTTGCAGCAAGAGTCTTGCAAGTCTTGCAATTACCTATTAGTCTATTACTATTAATTAAAGTTTACTTTAAATCTTAGAAAAACGTATTAGAATTGGAACATTGTGAGCTTGAATTAACATAGCCATAGTAAAGATCAAGCAGATTAATAAATAACTGAAGATTTGATAAGAAATTCGAAAAATCAACTGACCTATATGTCGTTTTCCGTGGAAGTAACTGTTTCTTAATAAACATTTATGATTTATAAGCTTACATTCATTCATATTCTTTGATACAGTTTTTTGCGTCTCATAGAATTCCTAAGCGTACCTACCTATACACCGAACTGTTACACCTAACTACTCAGTAAATAGCGCTAAGTCCTAGCTGCAAGACGCAAGAGTCTTGCAGGCTATGTCTTGTTCTTGCTCAAGTCTTGCACGGTCAGTCTTGGTCTTGGTCTTGCTAAAAATACGCGGTCTTGTTCTTGGTCTTGGTCTTGCAAAAACGCAAGAACAAGACCAAGACTGCAAGACCAAGACTGAATTTGGGCAACACTAAAGTAGAGTACGAAAGCAATTCTAAGAATCCCATTTGTGAATATCCGGACATTCAGTTCTAGAACATCCTTACACTGACGCCTGGACTGACGACGTTAACTATTTATTAATGATTAAAGCCCATAAATCATAATTAGATATGAGACTATATTGTATACGTCACTATAGTTATTACTTCGTAGCTTTGTATAGTACTTATTACTTCATGCTATCGTACTTGTATTTTATTTTATTTTTATATTTGGATATATATTTTATATTTGGAAAACTTACAACATATATTATACAATAACATAAGATTAGACAAACAAGAGCCATTAAACAGTTTTTACCAGTAGCATAATTAAACGTTATTTATACATGGTTTAAAAAAAACAAACAACACTTTTTACTTGTTACGAGGATGGTACAATCAATAAATTTATATCAGCAAGATTTCGCCCAATTTGAACCAATAAAGGACAAAAATATTTAGACAAATTAAAGTATAATTCTCATCAATAGTACGAATGATGCTTAGGTACCTATTATCACAATGCTGCCCCTGATAGTTGAAAAGACGCATACTTTTCAACTACTCCGTACATACACTCGGAGTACATACTACTCCGAGTGGCATATCTGAAACATACAAAAATAGTGTTGCTTCGTGTACGGCCTAATCGGAAATGAACTGTCACGGAGCCGATATCGTCGAGTTGGTGTATTCTTTTTCTGTTCCCTTTGTATTGGGAGCGAAATTGAAATGTCTTGTTTCTGATTTTTTTCTGAATAAATCTGTTGCGGTCCCATGCGATTCTAGCAAATCTTTTGCGCCCGTTGTATAAGTATAATTAAGCTGTTATTATTTTTTACTCTTTATTGAGCCTTTTTTATAATTACGAGAAGGTGACCATTGTCCATATTACTTTTTTACAAGTACAATCATAGTCTGAAGGGCCGCTTTCACTTTCGTTACTGTTATAGAGTTATGTAGCTAGTCGATACATGACGCTTAATTGCCACACTTGACATTTAGTTTGATAGTGTTAACCGAAGTTCGTAAGTAATGTAAGTATTGATCAGTTATGTTAGGCACGTCTCAAGATAGCGACAATAACAAACATACCAAGTAATCACGACTCATGAGTTGAGCGCACATTAGTATGTTATCTATTCTCGAATCTCTGGAATGTTAAGGCTTGTGGCGAGACTCGAGACTTAGGACTCGGACAGACTTTTATATTTAAATACCATGGCAAGTATTTGTTAGCAGATAACATTAAAAACTACTGTGGTTTGTGTTAATGTTGTTTTTTTTAATTGATACAAAAATAGGAAGAGAGTGTTAGTACCATTCAAATAATTAATCAGGTAGATACTCAAGGGCATGCGTATTCCCAATGAGAATAAGTTGAAAATTATTGTCTTTAGTCATGTTAGGAGTTTTAAGTATATGCATTTAAATTAAAATAGGGAAAGGAACGATAGTGAGTAATCTTCGCAAAAAAATCTATAGAATATGTAAACGTGTTGCCGTAGTTTATTTTTGTAAGAGGTACAATCATTGCTAAATTGCTGAGAGACTGGATTGCTGTTGAGATGACCTTATGATACTAAAGATGACACGGCACGTTACGTTTACGAGATGTTAGACGTGTAAATGCGTTTACTCGTGTTACCAAAAATAATAAAATTATCTAACACCTTGTGATCTCTGATTACTATATGTGCCTTTAAAGTTTACTTTACTTAGGTTAAGATTACATCTTAAACATTATGACTTATATAATTATAATTTCCAATGACAAGTTTAATTGAAATGTATAATTAATTATTAGTAGATATTATGTAATGTATTTCTGAAACGGGATATAGATAGAAAAGTAGGATATAGGTAACCCTAGTTATGACACCTGTCAGTGCCTGCCTGCATTTGCATAGGATGCAACTGCAACAGCAGATGTCAGTTGTTACCAAACTACCGAAAGCAGAACTGTCAGGGGCAAATAATCTAAACGCAATATATTAGTACTAGCTGTTATCTGCAGCTTCGCTCGCGTATTTCTTCGCGATAAAAAGGAGCCGATGGCACTCTTCAGTCCTTCAAATACCTCCATACAATATATCACATCAATCCGATGATCCGATTTGATGTGAGAGAAGGACAAAGAAACAAATAAACAAACACACTTTAGAATTTATAATATTGTAATGGATTACGATATTGGGAGATGGCTTACCACATATTCTGTCGCAGAACCGACGGCCGAAGCAGTAGACGAGTTCTGAAGTGGAGACCACGCCTTTACACACACAAACTGGCGACGGTTGGAGATGGAGTGATGATGACTAAGTTCAGGGTTGTGCATTTGGGCAAGCCAGTGTAGATGAAAATAGGCTGATAATGTAGATGAGACAATACACATAATAAAATTGCGGACTAATCGCATGTAATTAAATGGAGCCTTAATCGCTGGTGATAAATTTGATTTAAATTAAGAAAAGGGTTGTTAAGGAATTGCTAAGATACTGTTATTGCAGAGCTTATTCTTAACGGCTTATTAGCATAATTATATAGTCATGATTATAAAGTGCTACTAAAATATAACTACAATAAATTGCGGATTACGAAACTTTGTTTCCTAAATTGCCTAGAGCGTAAATAAATGTTAAATATTAAAAACTTACAACGGACTCTATATTATTTTTATGTGTGTGTGTGTGTGTATGTAATGTGTTATGAACATGTTATGAACAAATTTAAGTATTGTTATTAGTTTTTAAATATGTGTAGTACTTGGATTACTTTATTTAAGAGCATCATACTTAATTAGTTTGCATTACTAAAGTTTTCCTAAAGTTAAGTGTTTGGCTTCCATAAATAACTACAAAGAGTAAAAAAGGGTGTAAACAATAGAGTCAGTTTTCAACTGAATCCAATATAGCAGAGTATCCGAAAGCAATTCTAAGAATTCCGTTTGTGAATATTGGAAATTCAATTCTGGAACATTCTTGTACTGAGTTCGCATGCTTGATATTCAGTTGCGTTTGTCATTCCAAAATTTTTAAAATTCTTTCTAAATTCTTTGAAATCAAACAATTTTTAATATAATTCTCGATATGTTTGTGCTTTATAGTGACATATTTTTTACTCGATTATAAATTGAAAAATATGTAAGTATCTTTCTCATTATCAGCGGCTGAACGTGCTTGATTCTAGACCACAAAGCATGAAACTTGCATTCATTGTTATACTAATAAGACTTACTAAAACACCTTCATGTTCACCAAGATAAGTAGTTTTAAACAATCAATGAAGAGTAAGTGTCGCCACAATGCACGATTCTATGATTGATTATGGACTTAAATCATCAGTCATAATAAAGGTGTTCGCACATTATAAAGACTCCAACTCAACTCGACGTATGGCATTCATGTTGTGTCTCTTAAGAGTGAATTAGTCAACTTTTTAAGTTGAAAGAGTACGACGCTAGTATGACGCGTAGACAACGCGTTGTCCACCTATTGTCTGTCACCGATCTGTTGACTAAACACTTAAGAAACACAACATAAAGCTTACATTTAAATACGTCAAGTTGAGTTAGAGTGGAGAAGGCGTCGAGTCGGTGTTGAGTTGGAGTGGACTCGGCGTCGATTGGATATAATGTGCGAACACCTATATTATGACTCAGACACAGCATGTTTAGTTTGTTAGAAAAAAAATATATTTCGTTGCTATAACTTATTTGATAGTTTTAACATACTCCAATTCACAAATTATATAGTAGATATTTTTAATAATTGTTGTATTATCATCTCCACCACGTATGTTCTATTAAAACACCGTAAAACGCAAAAAAAGACAAAACTACTTAATTTTAGGTAATAATATTTTACGCTACGAATTTTACACGAAACATTTTTGTATAATGTCTCATATAAGTTCGAACTTGAATAATATTTTGATATAAACTCTGAACTTGACGCAAATAATGTGCTTATTTACTTATAAGGTGCTTGTTTGTTCAAGAGTGTTCGTAAATAACTTCTGTAGAGGTTTCATTGGAAAGCTTTAAGTGCCCATTAGAAAAGTTCGAGCCCAAGTTAGTCCATTTTATTCATAAACTGATATTTATTCAAACTGAACATAAAAATTTCGAGGTTCGATATTAGGGACTTTGATATACAATGACATCTAAGTTAATTTATTTCCTATTTCGGCAAATGTTTTAAAAGAATCATAAAAATCGATAGTTTGACACGATTCCCAAAGCTTCTGTTAATGTTCGATAGAACTTTAATGCGAGCAATTAATTTTATAAATAATAATATCTAATATTTTGTTTAAGCTTTTGTATTTAACTAGAAGACCATAATTATGTGAAAACGCTTAAAAGGTGTCTTGTTTTATACAGCTTTTTTATGGTATAGGGGGGCAAAACAGCAGTCAGAGTCATGTTCATGACTACCTACGCCCATAGACATCCGCATAGAGGCTATACAGATGTGCTGCCCTCCTTTTTCCTCCCATCTCCATGAGCCACCAGCTACCTACAGACCGCACAAAACGCGACAGCACAGATTTCACTTTAAGCCGGTTTCGTGCAAGCGAGAGGTACCTCCCCGGTCGTGCCGGCCCAATTCAGCTGCAAGCATGCACTGTGGTACGATCTCTTACCTCATTTTCGAGTTTCGGTTTTCCAAATAAAGTAAAATAAAATTTAAGGCCCAAGGGAGATGTGTCACTCGTATTTGCAACGACGATATAATATTTACATTTTATTTAGAAGCAGTACCAAGTGACAAAATTTCAGTGCTGTTCTGGTACCAGTTATTTCAGATATAGGTATCTGTGAATTGGACTTTTAAATCGAAAGGCGATTAGGGATAAATGAATTTGAACATGGGAGCCGCGATTAGCTTTGAAGTACGATTGTAAACGCATTTCATAAATTGAAAATGAAAGGCACATATTATAGACCAAATTTAAAAATATTTACACCCACTCGAAGATGCTGTTCCTTGCCGCCGGGCTCGCGTGCCTATGTCACAGATTTAATAAATAATTACTACGTAACAGATACTTCACTCCTATACAAAAGTGAAAATACCTGCGCTATAGTTACCTACAAAATCTCGCTGTTGTTTGCAGCGAAAAGAAACGGTCCTTATTTACGCGCATAGAGATTTAGATTGTACGAGTATATGGCTACCGTGTAAACGCATCATAGCGCGAAAAAAGTAAGAGTTGGTTCTAACATAACTTTGGTAATAAAACAAATGTGAAATAATATTAATTTTTATTCGTAAAATAATAATAGTTGAGTGTCTGTTTGTAATATAAAAATGCCAGATTATAAGAATAAAATATGTCATTTCACCACTGTGGCGGAATAAATAATAATATTATGTACCTATAGTATATTCTTAGGTAAACTGTATGAATAGACGAACTGAAATGACGAAGACTAAGCAATTGTGTGGATGTCTATGGCCGTAGATAGTCATAAGATGGCTCCGACTGTTCGTTTGCTCCCCCCTACTATAATAAAAAAGTAGCGAGGTAGGTACTTGAAAAAATAAGTAGTTACCTACCTAATGCGGATAAGGGGTACCTACCTACTTAATGATATGTAATAATACCCGAATTCGTCAATTTACGAAGATCTACTCATACCTTATCTTATTATTACCTTTTAAAAGAAATAAAATGTTGTCAATTTTATACTATTTTATTTCTTTTAAAACAGAATATTTTTTTAAGATTTGAGATAGATAGTATCTTTATACGTTTGTTCTTTTCTCAGCTATGAAAACACTTTGACAACCATGTAGCAGCACTTCACAATTATTTCGTGGTTTCGGTATTATATGTGCCGTGCACAATATCTAAACGCAAACGTGCGGCGACCCTGGTTCGGAAATATCGTCGACGATATTCGAAGCGGTAGGTATAAAACGCGTGACCTTGAACGAGTGACACACGCTTGCGTCTATGATCCTCAAGATCGGATAGGACTACCTATGGTAGCTACGGACAGGCTTGGGAGAAGAGGCTAGACTAAGAGTAGCTCGACTCGGGGTCCTCCACCATTCTCTCCGAATCCACAGTGGCCAGGGGTTCCCCATGGCACGGTCTCACGTCGTAGTAGTGACTGTTCAGAGGCAGCCGGACAGTCTCCAATAACGAGAAGTCCGGGCTCTTCGTCGAGGCCAGCCTGTCACTGAAGGGATCCTGTTGCTGGCATATCCGGGACCCTCCAATTATAACAACCGAATACCCTACACCCCGTAGGAATTTAGTCGGTATTACACTAAATGTTGAGTCCGACATAGGTCTGGGGGCCACCCGGGCTCCTAGGTATCATACGTAAAAATATCCCTTTGCGTCAACAAAAAAAGGACATCTTGGTTGGTATGTTAATCGACTTTTTAAGCTCACTTTAATTTGTTAACCACATCCAATATAGATTTGCATTGAAAAGTGCGCAGAAAATTGTAGATAATCATAATCTAAATTGAATCTGCGCCTCTATTGTTCTTATCTATACGAAATGAGCGTCTCTTTTTTATTATAAAAGTTATAAACCACTTTCGTGTTCGGATTCTGAGAGAATCCTTTCCGATACTCCAATATGAAGAAGTTAACTTCTAATATCTTAGGATAGTCGTTATATTTTATATCGATTACAGGGATGTTAATATACGTTTACCAAAGAGAAAGTTTCCCTCATAAGATGTTAGAGTTCATTTGTGATGCTAATGCCTTTTGAAGTGGTTTGATATTGGTGTTTAAAAAAAAGAAATTAGCTATGTAATATTAAATAATTAACGACTAACGTAGAATCGCCTATAAAATAATATATAATTAACTACTGTAGCGGTATGAACTAGGTAGTAATGTAAAATTCACCTGCTTTTTCAATTCACAAATTAATTTGTCGGAAACAATACTCAAAAATATTCTTTTCAAAATTTACAGTATGATTTATTTTCAAAAAACTTGAACATATTTACGTCACGACAGTTAGTTATTCTATTAATATTTTCTGACTTCTTAAAAACGATTTTAGGCTAATTTTAGTTGTGTTTTTGTCTTTGTTTATTATTACATTAATTAGATGCACGTTCGAGTTCAGTCTCCTCTATCTCATCGATATGAAATACGAAGAACAATTATTAGAACAACATTCTGTACATGTTCACGTTTAAATGTCGTGGTATAATCGATGTGTTTGAACATGCTATGCTATTAAGAAATGTGTTTTTTCATGAAAGTGTGATATTTTTTGGCGATAAGAAGGAGTCGATGGCACTCTTCAGTCCTTCAACTGTCTTCATACTAAATATCACATCGATTCGTTGATCCAATTTGATGTGAAAGAAGGACAAACAAACATATAAACACACTTTCGAATTTATAATTAATTTGATTGATTATTGACTTATAAGTATTGATATCTATGGATATTCGTGTAATTTACTATTGGAGATATAATTTCGCCATATTACGTATGAAGATTATGACAAAATTCTATTTCTAGTAGGCCATATAAAGATAGTAGGTATAGCCACTATTAACTACACTCATCACAGACCATAAGGCATATCGACTGTTTCCCTCTTCTGCTCTGTGTACTGTATACTGTACTGTGTATATTTTAATTTAAGTATTATAATAGTTTTATTTATATTATTATTGTGAATATTTATGCAATTTGTAAGCGTGAGAGAAAATTAAGGATATTATGATTATCCTATAACAATTAATCTGTACTCAATATAAGAAGCGAAAGAAATTCCACCTAAAATGACAAAAAATATTCCCTCTAGGACGGTTTGTTGGGTAAATTACCGGGGGACTCACGACATTCCTTTGGCGGGTTGACTTATACATCTTCCATATATTTTTCGTATTCCCTCAGGGAATTTGTTCGTGCGTTGCGTGTGAATAGGAAATGAGGACGGAATCGATGATAAAGTAATATAATTACTTATTTAATTTATTATAAATCGATTTACTTTAAAGAATATTATGCTGTTTTATTTTTCTACTAGTTTCAGTATAAGTATTGCAGTTCAATAACGTGGCTCCTTTATCAAATGAAAATGTGTATAGGATTAAAGCCTATATTCGCTGCTAAAATCAGTCTACATTAAATTGTATTAAAAATACATGAGAGGGACTTTTATATAGTGAACCTTACGATTTAGAACATTACGTATAGTCACATCCTACCGAGAAGAGTCTTTTAAATTTCATTTATTTAAAAGGTTTTAAATGTTTTATTTTATATCTTAAAAATAGGTAGCTTTGACACATGGAAAATATTTCGTAATTAGAAATGTAAAACTATATTCTAAATCTCATATTCTAAATCGCTAATAATTAATTAATATATTGTAACCTCTAATACATCCATATTGTAACAATACGTATAGTACCTAAATAATACAGATAATTGTTGACATTCAGGCTACACAGCCAATACTATTGGCTATTGGGCTAAACCGGCAGGTGCGATTCGGCTGCAATGCATTGTAGCCTAATAAAGCATCTGGGATTCAGGCTAGGTACCTGACCACATTTAAGGCTCCGGCGTTGTTGGAGTTGTTCTAATTGCCGGAGTGTCTCCTTTTCACGGTGAAGACCGGTCTTTAGCAGTAGACCGGCCAGTCGCCGAGGTGCCCTGTCGCTGACAGATCCGGGGCACTCCATCACGGCGGCCAAAGGCTCTCGCAGTGGTTTTGGTCGGTAGTAGTTCTTCATGTACTGAGTCCGACACACCACCCTCCCGGTTTACCCAGGGCCGGGTGGACGGACGGTGCGTAAAACATTTTCCCTGCGACAAAAAAAAGACTAATAAAACATGTACCTACTTAAGTGCGAGTACAGATGCAATAACTTCATTTATTCCAGAATCAAGGCTCATGTGCTATGCAATATCGACAAATACCTGACTTCAAAAATTAAAACATGCATATTGCATATTGTACAAAAACAGAACCCACTTTTAAGTTTTTCTAAATAAATTTCACATAAATTCTGAGATAAAAATAAGTTATATTTCTTAGCTGAGAATGATATTTGTTTGCATTAACAACCTTCAAATAAATACTAGACAATACAAGGAGACAGGCAATTATTCAGAAATAGCAATTTGTATTTGCAAACCTAAGAAAATCTCAATAGTAATAACGTTTCTTTGAATATTTATTGCGTTCAAGAAAAAATGTGTGAACCATTTAAAATTCCCGGCGGCATACTTTGTACAAATAATTTACTTTGTAAAATAAAGGGGGTTCTGTCTTGAGTAATCTTCTTAATCCTGAAAAATTGTGACGCAACGAGTTTGCTTTGTAAACATTTATTCTTTAAACGTTATATTACATCCCTAACTACGAATGGAAGAAATTATCTCGTACAGTGCTAGCGAGCTTATTGTGACGTTCATAAATGAAATGAAATTTGTAAGAAGAGGTAGATCTCCAATATTAATGGTGGAAGGAGAAAGGAGGGCAGCGCATCTGTCTAGCCTCTATGCGGATGTCTATGGGCGTCGATAGTCATGAAAATGACTCCGACTACTCGTTTGCAGTTGTTTTACTTTTAATGGATTTACTATTATGAATTAATTTCCTCTTAGAATATTGTTAGAAGACTTTTTGTAATTTAAATATTGATTGAATTGGATACAGATAGTAATTGCGAATATAATTATTGAGAATAATATTATTAAGCACTTGACCTGATACAGATTGTTCATGTAGGTCGCCGTAACGTAATTTACACTGAAATTCAGAGGGCCGGGTAGAGGACCCGAGACCGATGCGTAGAAGAATGATAGTACAGTCAATCTGTAATAAAAAAAATGAAATGGGGAACAAATTACACGAGCAAATTTGACTTGATATATCGTTAGAGGGGCATGTAAATAGCAGAATGGGAGATTGGCGAAGTCTCATCTGTTGCTGATTTTGAGAAAATCCAAAAAAAAATTTTGAATTGCGTTTTTCTTCGAATCTATGAGTTTTAGGGAAAAGTTTATTTGCAAAAAAAATGTAGAGTACATTTTATGTCATTGAAATGACTTCGTAAGACTTGAAATACAAAACGTAGGTGGCGCTGATGCGTCTAAAAATTTTTCCTAAAGAACGTGCGGGGTCATTTATTTACGAACATTTCACATCCTTCTAACTTTGCAAAATGTGAAAATTTATTCATTTATTTATTAAATTATTCAACTATTCGTTACAATAACATCAATATCAAAACAGTTAATTCACAGTATTGATCCAACTCTGACATTTCTATGTCGGCAAGCTATAGCTTGAAAACGGTAAGTTGTAGAAAAATTTTTTTAAACAAAAGTTGTTGCAAATTTGAAGAGGAACAACTTTCTCATTTACAATTTTTAAATAAAAGACCATTTTGTTAGCGAAATTGATGAAAAACCAATTATTAGACGCATCAGCGCCACCTACTTTTTGTTTTTCAAGTCTTACGAAGTCACTTCAATGACATAAAATGTAGTTCACAATGTCCTCTACATTTTTTTTCACATTAACTTTTCCCTAAAACCCATAGATTCGAAGAAAAAATGCAATTCAAATTTTTTTTTTGGATTTTCTCAAAATCAGCAACAGAGGAGACTTCGCCAATCTACCATTCTGCTATTTACATGCCCCTCTAACGATATATCAAGTCAAATTTGCTCGTGTAATTTGTTCCTGATTTAATTACAGATTGACTGTACTATGAGGCTGAATTTCATGTCGGATATTGAATTGTCCTGAACTTGAGTCTTGAGTCTTGAATCTCTTGAAATCTCTTGAAGTCAAAGCAATCTAAATACACAGTCGTTTAAGTACGTATTCTCTAAGAGCGTTGCCTAAAATCTTCGAATACTTTCTGTTAAACAAGAATAATGAAACTTGATAATAAGAAAAATAATACGGATAAGTAAAATTAAAATATAAGACGAGAATATTACTAACATATTATATACGAGTTCGATTCTTACAAAATGTATATTCGTTACAGTTCGGTTTGTTCTTTTTCAAATTTTATTTGCAAAATATAGATATATAAAATTTATTAAGCCAAATTGGGCCGGCACGACCAGGGAGGTACCTCTCGCTTACAAGATACCGGCGTAAAGTGACAGCTTGCTGTTGCGTTTCGTGCGGTGTGTAAGTAGCCGGTAGCCCATGGAGGGGGGGAGAAAAGGGGGCAACGCATCTGTGTATAAACTATGCGGATGCCTATGGGCGTCGGTAGACATGAAAATGGTTCCGACTGCTCGTTTGGCCCTAGTACTATAGTAGTAGACCAAACTTGTAGTAAATCAAATTTCCTGCAATTTATGTACCTACCACGAGGACATAAATTGTATGAAATTTTGTGTTTTAAAAATTGTAGAAAATGTTTGACTGTAAAATCAAAAATGGCCGAGTTATTCAAGAAAAATCGTCTTTATGGATAAAGAAACCACTTTTCGATTATTAGCAGGAGATCCGGTCTACTTTTTGAATTTACACTCCCAGAGAACCGCGACGCCCCACTCCGGGTAACCTACGAAAAAAATTCAACTAATTATTCACGGGTTTTTGGATATATTTAGCACGTAATTATTCATCACTCAAGTTGAGGAATCTAAAATAACTTTACATTGAGCTATTTTGTGTTAAATAAAGATATTTTATTTAAATCTAATATTCCTAGATATACAACAAAAATATTTTCTTTAAAGCATTGATATTTTTATTTTAGCGACTCTAAAACCAGCAAAATAATTCCATTCCATTATGCAAAATGAAATATTAATTATTATTAGACATTCCTAAGCGCCAGCAGCGATGTAATGAATCCACTTGGCCTCTCGCCGACCCTCCTGCTCAGCGAAATTGGATAGTTGCCATGGATTTTATATCGGAGATTATATTCTTATTAGGCAGTAGGCGGTTAATTTCTCTTTGGCATAAAAATTGTGTCACTGTATCATTTATATTTTAAAATTAGTTATTCAAACATATAAAATGTAATGCAAATATCAGCTGGAGTTGCGATCGGTAGAAACGATTTGTCTCCCTATGCTATAATAAAAAGGAGGACGGGACGTGTCGTGGATAACTACGGGCATCGTTAGACATCAAAATGTTATCTACTTTGCTTCTCTTCATAAATTTTAATAAAAAAGGATTAAAAATTCGTAATTTAGTAAGTCTGAATTTTATTGACAAAATAAGTACGACGTTATTTTATGAGAGCACAAAGAATTAAATTTCAAAATTATATATCTTACCACTATTTTAAACTGAAATATGCTAACATGTGCTGTATATTAAAAATAAGTATTACTTGATGAATGGTCTGATTAGAGATCCGATCATTCATCGAACGTACATAGATATTTAACGACGTCGCCAATATACCAAATTCCAGTTTCGTGCTTATAGTCTAGTCGAAATGTTCAAAATGGTGTTAATTCTTGATAAAGGTCCTAAAAATATGAGCGATAGCTCATTGGATTCGGAATGACGTCTAGAAAAAATGTTTTGAAGGATTTTACTGCAAGATAAGTTAACAACATTTTTGGCAATTTTCATTTTTTGTTACCTTAAATAAATTATAATAAACAAAATACACAAATTTAAGATACTTTTACAACGTGATCTTACTAAGTATATATATAAGAAGAGCTCCACGCGGCCAAAAATTTATAGGCCAATTATTTAAACTTTTATACGGTCTTTTGTAAAAATGAAAGCCCACGAAAAATTGCTTAATTAACAATAGCATAACTTTTTGAAAAATGATCAAAAAAATTTTTTTCCAACGGGACTGTTTTTTTTGAAGTGTTTTGATGGCACCATAATTTTTTTAAATTTTTCAATTGATATTTGATTCAAAAAAAAAATTATTTTATGTAAAAGACTCTGTTGAGCGGTCGCGCGGCCATGCTGCATCGGCCGCGCGGGGCCCTATTTTCAGCACTAAATTAAAATTATAAATAATGGAGGTAGAGTTCCGGGAGGTAGGACTTTTTTTTTGGAAATTTTTTAAATTTCTTAAATATTAATAGTTTTTGAGTTATTGCCAAAAAACGAAATACCTTTTTTTTTTCATCTTAATTTGTTAATAACTTTTGCAATTTTTATCATGCAGTAAAATCCTTCAAAACATTTTTTCTAGACGTCATTCCGAATCCAATGAGCTATCGCTCATATTTTTAGGACCTTTATCAAGAATTAACACCATTTTGAACATTTCGACTAGACTATTATAAAGTATAAGAAGAAAGAATACTACCGAGAATACTAAACGTGTCTATTTACATAACAAAACCTAGGAGTATCCAGTGTGTCTCTTACAAAGTGAATAAGGTAATATATTGGAAGCCCTCACACACGTGAGATTTTTGGTTACGAAATACTATTGTTGGTGATGATATTGAACTCCTTGAATTACAAAACTGTCTTTAGTCACGGAATATATATTTTTTATTTCAGTTATCATTATAAGCAAAATTATAAAGAAAGAGCTGGAGATAAGTGTGCTTGCTGGTTGAGGCAGAATTGAGCGTTTGAGGCGAAAATTTAATTTATTGTCCGTCTTAAATACAAAGAGATTCAGTAAGCTTACAAGCCACAAAAAAAATGGGTCACAAAGTTTATGGACGCCCCTTAATTATACAAAAAAAAGAGAATGGCAACGCGCAGATGTCAATTAGTGGCGGTTTATAGAAACACCGACAGTGTCACTGAAAAGAAGACAGTTTTTTTCTCTTTTTTTTTCATAAACAAATTATTATAAGAATCTTCGTCAGTTACAAATCATTATTGTATTTAATGATTCCCAATTCATTTGGTTTGCACTTAATTTTATCAAATATATTTTTTATAACATATAAATAAGTCTCTTTGTAAGTACCATCGGGTAATCAACATCATAATTGTCATCAGAACTGTTTTATCACGAATACTTTATCACGGCATACAATGAAATATAAAAAGAAAATTATTTTACCGTATTTTTACGTCAACTAATATTACAAATATGAAAGTTTGTTTGTAACACCATCACGCAAAAACTGCTGAATTGATTTTCATGAAATTTGGCACACATATAGAGGGCTAACTTGAATTAACACATAGGATAGTTAATATCCTGAAAAAATGTTCCTATGGGATGCCATGGGATGATTTTCTATTTACCACTGGATAGAAATTTATTCGGGTGCAGCTAGTTATAATTTACTTATAAGACGTTAATCTTGACGACACAATAGTAACATCTGTGGGAACAAATGGTGGGTCACGGCCGTTTAAGAAAAACATATAAGATGTTCTTTAATTATTATTTTTGACTTTAAATATTGATACTTTGATACTTTTATTTCAATATTTACAATATTTAAATAAAAGTAAATATTATGTCGACTGTAAATTGAAAAAAGTTTAATAGCACTTTTCACCTCAGTGCGGAACTCAAAGGTCTATTAGCAGCTAAACGTGCTCGCTTCCAGAGCACGGAACATGAAACTCACATTCATTATTAAAGTAATAGCTACTACAAGTTATCAAACTCCGAGTTTGCAGCGCTCATCTTGTTTCTCAACGTGTTCAGAATATGTACAAGTTGCAATGATGTTGCAAGAAACTTACTATTGAGTATTGGTGTTTACTATTTTTATAGTACTATTTTATTTCAACATAGAAAGGAAGCCTGGGCGATAAGATATCAGGCAAATAAATGATTATCATAGGTTTTTTTATGTAGAGTTATATAATGTACACTAGAGTGTCAATAGTCACACATGCGTTAGTTTTAATCTGTCAGTGATTTTAAACTGTATCCCCCTTATTAATAAATCTAGAATAACTTTATCCAAGTAGTAACCTGGTAATAAACTGACATCGGCCAAATTCCATATTAAAAAACACATAAGAAGTATGGAAATTGACAGATGTCAATTTATTACTAGGTTATTACTTGAATAAAGTTATTCTATGTTTATTAGTAAGGGGGTAAATGTGCTAATACAACGTAATAAGTTAAAAATCAGATCACAAATTTTATTAAAGTCATGCATCAATATTGGAGCTTTTGTAAACTTATGATGATCACTGGTGAGAGGTCCGACGTACGATGTCGAGACGCAGAAGATAAACCTCTTCTGCATCTTTTTGTATGAATACTGTAGTATTAGTATAACTACTAAACTAAAATTAACATCTTATCTCATCTCATTCATGTTATTTATATCTAGTTTTGCAAATCATTTTAGTATTTTGCACTAAAACTTAGTAAAATGCATTTATTACAATTTATATAATATGAATATTAAAAAATGACCATGAAATTTAAAAAGGAAAGTCCAGTTATTCATTTATACCTACTACTTCACCAGCAAGTGCCAGTTCGTGCTGATTTAAGAGCAAAATATACTTTATTATTATTATCATTGGTTTATGTATTATACCACATGTTTAGAGTAAGTAATTTTATCTCTAAAATTAATAGTAATTTATTGGATTTTATCGACTTACATCTTATTTTTTATTAATGATACCAGTTCCACGCTATATATATTTAATTTTTTACTGCCGTATTTTGGAATAACTGAATAAACACGACTTGTAACCGACTAGTATCAAATTATTCATAGTTACAAAAAAATTTCTCAGGATGTTAAATTATTATTCAAGTCACATTTGGACTTATCAAAATGCTAAGTGAGGCGATGCTGGAACCACGTCTAATTATCCATAATTGCTCAAGTGCTTTGCTCCTAGCTTGTTAAAAGACTTGTAGGAATATATATATAAAGTTCTTTTATTTAGATATGCGTGAAACCCAAAAGATATAAAAGTTTTTACTTTCTGACCAATTAATTATTATTGTTGGTAAAACTTAAACTAAATATATCGAATTGTGTCTCAATTTAGTTATAAGAATTATGTATAATTAAGAATCACACGAACTTACCTTGTGATGTTTGATGTCTAATTATACGAGCGTCTTGACCGAAGATGAT
>LUGF01050228.1:5201-19361 GCA_001625245.1 Calycopis cecrops
AAGTCAATAAAAAATATTTGTGCTATGCGGAACCAATGTTGATCTTCAATCGATTATTTCCATTTACGAGTAATTTGCCTTAAAAAAACTCAATATCGGCATTTTTTACCGATAGCGCCCTTAAGGAACGTTGATGGACAGTTTTTTTTTCAAGAATATAACGAGTTGACGTTGAGTTAGACGAAAAAAGATTTTACAATTTCTTTCGAATGAGTGTGTCCAGTTTTGAATGTTTGTTGAAATCTTTAGAACCACATATACGAAAACAATATACTAACATGAGGAATCCGGTAGAGCCAATAGAAATGCTGGGCATCACTTTGAGGTAAGAAATGAAAACATTTATTGTAAATAAAAAAATCCTTTTTATTTTTCAAATAAATAAAAAAATCCATTTTAATTTTCAAATAAATAAAAAAATCATTTTTAATTTCAAATAAATAAAAAAATCCTTTTTAATTTTCAAATAAATAAAAAATCTTTTTAATTTTCAAATAAATAAAAAATTCTTTTTAAATTTTGAAATAAATAAAAAAATCTTTTTAATTTTCAAATAAATAAAAAAATCCTTTTAAATTTTTAAATATTTAAAAAAATCTTTTTAATTTTCAAATGAATAAAAAATTCTTTTTAAATTTCAAATAAATAAAAAATCCATATAAGTAAATTTCAAATAAGTTAAAAAATCATTCTTTCTAATATTATAAATTACTAAAATCTAAGCTTTCTCGCGATGAACTGTGATGTGAGGTGAATTCTGTTGGACTGTATGTACGAGTATGTCTATAAGCTCTCAATAGCCCGAGTGATGAAGGCCGCTGAGCCGTTTGTTCCAACTCGCATGATGTCGATGGTTGAGACATTGTACCATACCGCATTTCCGTAATAATTTGCAAAACTTTGCTTTGAAATGTGAGAGTTTGCAACTCGGTAAAGTCTTCCAGTGATGGTACAATGCCCTTAAAAAATGATAAATGACGATCTTCGAGCTCCTTGAGGGCTTTGAGTGCCTCTTTTTCGAAGTCGTCAATTTTCTTCACTCTTTTTCTGGCGACAGGAACATATCGCGAAGACTCCGGTGCAGTGTCGCTTCTAGACTCTTCAGTTATGTCTAAACTGCTCTCTGTTTCATTTTGTGCCACTTTAGTTAAAAAAAGAAGTTGACTATAAAAATGATACTTTTTTATATTTTTTGCGGGTGCCCCAGATTTTGATATTTCTTTTTTCTTTTTCAAATAATTATAAATGTTATCTTTTACGCTTCTCCATTTATTAAATATATTATTACCTGTTTATAAAATATTAAATTAGTTTAACATTTCATCAGTTTAAATTACTATACATGGTATTTTAGTAGTAAAAAAACGTATTTGTTATAGGTACCTAGGAAGTGGAAATTCAATGCAAGGTTTGGAATATAAATTCAAACGAGGAAAATCGACGATTAGATATATGATTAAGACAGTTTGTTGTGCTATATGGAAAAATCTCCTTCGAGACAACATTCCTGAATTAACAGCAGAAAGACTCAAAGAAATAGCATCTTGTTTTTGATTTAAGGGCGAATTTTCCTCATTGCATCGGTGCCATCGATGGAAAGCATATTCGCACACGTAATCCAGCTAATAGTGGTTCACTTTTTTTTAATTACAAAGGATTTTTTTCTATAGTGCTATTAGCTACTGTGGACTCAAACTACAAATTTATTTTTATCGACATTGGCGCGTACGGTAAAGAATGCGATTCAACTGTTTTTCAAAATTCAAAACTTAATGAGTTACTTATTACCAATGGCCTACAATTACCTGATCCTCAGCCACTGTGTGGTTCTAATAGTCGAACCCCGACTCCCTATGTATTTGTGGGTGACGAAACTTTTGGACTGACCAAACACATTATGCGTCCATAAGGAGGCCAAAATCTTAATGTAAAACAAAAGGTTTACAATTACCGTCTCAGCAGGGCCAGAAGATATGTCGAATGCGCTTTTGGAATTATGGCGAATAAATGGCGTATCTTTCACAGACCGATAGATGTGTCCTATGATTTTGCTACGGACATTGTAAAGGCATGTTGCATTCTACACAATTTTGTCGCAGATCGGGATGGTTTTCGGCAAAATGATAAATTGGCAATAATTGATGATGAGTTGAATTCATTGCAACCTCAAGTAGAAGAGATGACATTCGCAAATTTTATTAGAGATCAGTTCGCAAACTATTTTATGAGCAACAGAGGGTCTCTTCAATGGCAGTTACAAAAGATTTAATTTGTTGTCCTGTCATGATTGAAAAGTAACTTTTTTTAACCTGTTTTTTTAACCTGATTTTAAATATTTCTGCACCATTTTTCAAATATCTTTCTACATATATACCTTGGCCCTGTCATATCAAAAGCGAAAATAAAAAAATAATAATCAATTTAGTAAATGTGAATGTTATGGGCTTATGTTATTCGGGGTGTGTAATTTCGTACGTCGCGTCGTATAGATTATGTACTCACCATAATTCTATTCTTTTTGTCAGAAGAAAAATTATCATACTCTGGAAATAAAATTTTAGCAATTTGCTGCCATGCTTTTAATTTTAAATTTTTATTTTTAAAGTCCTCTTTGGACTTATCCCATAAAATTTCCCTTTCTTGGACTAATGCAATAAGGTAGTCCATATCAATAATATTTTCTTCATTGGCACTCATTTTTAAAACCAGTATCAAAATAAACAGAAATCTAATAAATAAAATGGATGGAAAAAGAATATCATTAGACGATCAAGCGTGTGTATAGTATCAGCGCTGCTCGAAACATAATGTTGCTAGAAGTTGGATATAGAAACAGCCGATTAATATGTTATTGCACAAAGCCAACCAACATACATTAAAAGTTCATTCCTGGGATCTTTTTTGGTTCACCGTGGTGGCTCAAGCCACGGTTATTAAGCCCACTCACCACGACAAGATGAAGATTCGTCGAGGGGGATCAACGTCCTAATCTGTGTATTTACTATTCATTAAATTTTTAATTTCTTAACAGAAAATGTATAAAGTATATAATGAGGTTTGCTAATAGTTCACATATTTTGACAAACACAGAAGGAAATCAACAAGAAAATATTGCCAATAAATTAAGCAAATATGAATACATTTGCAACTCTAAAATATGCCTGTCATGCGTGCACATGTTACTCATAATGAAAATATTGTTGACAACCAACAATTTGGCATACCCATCAGACTTAGTTCCAATTTTATCGCGACTTCAGTCGTGGCGCTGACTCTAGTGTCATTGCTTGTGACGCAAGTGACGTTAAAAGTTAGATAGGCTTGTAGAAATATATGTATACAAAAAAGGATAAGTAATTTATATAAAAGGTAAAGATAAGGTAAAGGTTGCATATAAAGTCTTCTTTGGACTATTTCCCATAAAATTTTCCTTTCTTGCACTAATGCAATAAGGTAGTCCATACCAATAATATTTTCTTCATTGGCACTCATTTTTTAAACCGGTATCAAAATAAACAGAAATCTAATAAAAAAATAGAAAGAAAAAAACATCGACGATCATTCTACCTCCCTTGTGACACAACTGACGTTTAAAGCGAGTGGTGTTAGGGGAGATGAGCCCAAAACGGGTAAGCTAAGGGGTCTAGTGATCGGAGCGGTTCTAATTTCAAAGTTGGGAATGTATCGTCTGAAATAGCTCGCTAAACCTAAAAATTGACGAGTTTGCCTAACGTTCTTAGGAGTGTGAGACTCTATTAAAACTCTTACTTTTCGTTCGCTCGGTCGTACCTGACCCTGACTTATGGTACGACCTAAATACTCTATCCGGGTTGACAGAAAAGAACATTTTTTAAATTGATAGAAAACCCCGCATCTGTTAGAGTTTTAAGAACGCTACGTAACCTCGCCATACCCTCCTCTATCGTGTAACTTAGTATTAAGACATCATCAACGTATACAAGAGTTTCACCAGATTTTAGGTGCTGGCGAAGCGTTTTTGAGATTATTCTTTGATAAACCACCGGAGCATTTGCTAAACCATACGGCATCTTTAAATATTACCCGTTTTGCCCAAAACACGTTATAAATTTCAACTATCTTAACCTAAAAATTGTAAACACAGGCGACTACTAGTTATTCACCAATAACAAGCACATTATTCGCAAAATGATTGTGCAAAACTAAGAAGAACATAATTTGCACTATATTCGAGTAGATAACACTAGCATAAATCGTTTATTTTTAACAAAAATAGCAAAAATCGTTGTTTTCGTCTTACCTTAAAAGTGTTCGCTTCACGGTCGCGGCCCGACTGCCCGCGGGGCGGTCGGGACGCCGCACTAT
This sequence comes from Calycopis cecrops, assembly GCA_001625245.1. Taxonomy (NCBI): domain Eukaryota; kingdom Metazoa; phylum Arthropoda; class Insecta; order Lepidoptera; family Lycaenidae; genus Calycopis; species Calycopis cecrops. Next base: position 9,546 of record LUGF01050228.1, read on the forward strand.
GTGGAAGCGCCTAAGAGAGCCTGGCCATAAATACATTTTGTAAAAATCGGCGCAGGTACTTGTATTATACCTCAAATTGTAGCTCAGAAGTTAATCTACTATATTATATATAAATTATATATGTGGTCGGTACTTGTTTATAAAAAAACATCATCTAAACACCGTATTTCCTAAATTATCACAAAACAATATGAATTTGTGTGTTTTTCAAGATTATTTTCTAGCCAGCTAGCAATGAAAACTATACAAGTATTATACCTTCACAGAAAGCTTGTACTATGTACTTTTGACTGGTATGCATAAAAATACTATATTTTTGTTAACATATTTACTAGAAATATTTATTTCGTGACACATCTTTTTTGAGTATCTGAAACTTTCAATTAGAGTTTTGACAGTTGCCGAAATTTGCCGAAGGGCTGTAAATGATGTTATTTGATAGGAAATTTAATATTATAATATATGAAAAAGAAAAAAGTTGCAATTTCGTTGCACAACATATGTTAATCTATTATAACATGAAACAGTATAAAAATCCTACAAATACCTATTTGACTTCTTGCTTGTTATAAGTCTTATTTGTGACATTTTTAAATTGCGGTTTATGATAACATAATGTATTGAGTATTTCCCACCATGTTTTAGTTCACATACAACATAAATTATCAAATAAACATATCGTAAACCGCATAACCACAAAATGATATCTAGTACTTTCTACCACAATTTTGCACACGTTTCAAATCATTTTTTTTATATAAAAAAAGGATTCTGAACACTTAGCCTTTCGGTTACCGCGGACGTTCATTGACGCTTCAAAAACACGCAGCGAACACGTGGTCGGTACCAGGAGAATTAATGATTACATATTGTTTTTCGTTCGTCATTGTCGTTACTAAAAGTGTGCTATAATAACCCACCTTCTCGCAACAATTAGTGAATTCAACTGTACCAGACGTGATTTGTAACTTGTTTTAATTGAAAGCGACGAGAATTATGTTGTTGCTTTAACAAGTTATATCCGGGATAATTTTTCCAACTTTTCCGATGAAAATATTGCTAAGATTTTTTGTACGCTTGCTACAAAAAAATCTTATTACAAACTTTCGGCAACGTTACATGAAATCTGGCAGAAATAAGCCAATATTTTTAAATAAGAATAGCACATGGTTGGATGTAACAAAGAGTTACTTGAAACATGTCGCCTTGATTTTATACTGAATTCATATCTTCAGGGATTGAGATCTTAAGGGAAAACCGAAGAAGCATTCATTGTCGAAATTTTACGAGTATTGCCCATCGAAAAAAAAGTGATATACGTCGAAATCTTTTAACCGAACCGACACATTTAACAGCGTACTCTAAAGACGAAGCGCTCAGTATTTTCATCGAGTTGGACCTTAATGTGGCACAGTATAAAAACATGAGGAATTACTTAATCGTGAAGAATTGCAGAAGTTTTGTTGTTGTTGGAAGTTTTGACAGAAACTTCATCAGGTGCTGTATGCACTATTTGTGGTGCAAGGCCAACAGAAATGAATAATTTAGAAAAAGTTCAAAATAAACCAGTTGATGAAAATGCTTATCAATATGGGCTATCGACATTGCATTACTGGATTCGATTTATGGAATTAATTTTACATGTATCTTATAACCTAGACTTCGAAAAATGGTCTGCTACAACAAAAGAAAACAAAGATTTGAAAAAACAAAAGAAGGCATATGTACAAAGAAGGTTCAGAAAAGAACTTGGTTTAAATATAGATAAACCTAAGCAAGGTACCTACTGGTAACAGCAATTACGGTAATACAGCTAGAAGATTTTTTCAAAATTATCAGTGCAGTGCAGAAATAACTGGCGTGGACGACGAATTGGTTAAACGATTTTATGTTTTACTTCAAGTGGAAAAGTTATGAATGCTACAAAATTCGGTCAGTATGCTTTGGATACAGCACAAAGATATGTTAATAAATATATGTGGTATTATATGCCATCATCTGTTCATAAGCTCCTAATTCACGGGGAAAGCGTCATTCGGCATTATTCAGTGTTACCCCTTGGACAACTTTCCGAAGATGCCCAGGAATCAAGAAACAAGGACTATAAACGATACAGACTTCATCATGCTAGGAAATGCTCGAGAATAGCCATAAATGAAGATGTTCTACATACGCTTTTGTATACTTCGGACCCTTACATAACAAGTTTAAGAAAACCATCTAGTAAAAAGTTTATATAGTTTTAGCTTTGGAACTAGTACAATAATACTGCTTTTTCTTTGTTAAAACAAATATAAAAATAGTAATTATTATACTAGAAGTAATTTATAAGTATAATTTGTGTTTATTATAACATTTTATGTCAAATTATTTAGATAATCGTAAATTTCTGAACATTTTTCAATATTTTTAATTTATTTTTTTTTAAACGAATAAACATATATTTATATCCATAAATTGTTTATTATTTTAAAGTACATTTATTCAAGAATAGACAAAAAAAAAATCTGCTGCAAATCTCAAAAAACATGGAAGTTATGGATTTATGACCCGAAACCGACTCAATCTCCACATAGTGCGCCGCACTGCACTCACACATTCTCACTAACACCTATAGCATACCTACCCTCAAGCCTACCCGTTTTAGACGGGTTACCCGATTTAGGCTCATCTCCCCTACGCCGCGGCGGCGTCGCAAAATATTGACAGCGCGGTGCGGCGCCGCAACGCATCGTGTGCCCGGCCACTGATATTTGTATGACACACGCCGCGGCGGCGCGCGGCGCCGCAACGCGCCGTGTGCCCAGGCACTAAATGTTTGAAAAATTGTCAAAGGTTGGCAAAACTGTAAAAGCATAGCACAACCAATACTAACAATTCTTTTATAAAAGCCAAAGAGTACCAAAGAAAGAAATGGCTACCCTTGTAAGAAAACAGAAAATTTATTTAAAGATGTTTAAAACATTGCCATTTCTCTTCTGAAAAGAAATGTGCCAAAAAAAAATCGGTTGTCTGTAAAGTCGGTTTACTGACGATAGTTGAACGTGACTACGTCTTAAGAAAATACTGATGGAATGGTAGCATTTTTCAAAAGAAAATTTTAATTTCATTTGTTTAATAGATTTGTATGTATATAGAGAAGGAGGTAATTGGAAATCACAATGAAATTGATCAAGTTAGATTTATTTATACGCATAAATACAAATATGCCAATTTTTTTTAAATAGTTTTTACGAGTATAAATGTGCGTTGAGCAATTGTTTTACAACTTTTAAATATGTGTAATATTTAACTTCTTAGAGCGCCTTCACACTAGCGTCTGTTCAGCGTAGGCGTTCGATGAACGTATGCGCAGCGCAGACGTGCGTACGCTGCGTTAGCGTGGCGCAGACGTCTCACAATTAAAACAAAAACAAAAAAAAACGTTTGTTTTCGTTTGCATTTTATAGTTTTTGTTAGTGTAATTGTTCTGAACCATATGGCTGCCATCTAGTTTCAATTGATGTAATCAATATTGTAATTCCGATGTGTGCCGAGTGGCCGTTCGGGCCCGATGACGCGTTTCGGTCGCTTACCGGGCGGCTCGCGACGAGTAGAATATTCCAATTTCTTCGCGGACGCGTGAGTTTGAGAAAAGACGCCATTACGCTCTCGCCTTTGAATTACGCTATATCGGTCGCGTCTCGAATTTGTAATGGGAGACGCCCTTTGTTGCGATTAAGATTTGAGTTTGTGATTCCTAATATATTTACGTGTTGTTTTCCCTGTTAACATTATCGGGAGTGTAAATTAATTGTTGGACTAATATTTGAACTTATGTGTGTTAAATGTGAATAATTGGACAATTAAAAGAACCCCTGTTGAAGAAGCTTGCGGCAGATTCACTGTCAGCGGGTTGGTGCTTTACGGGTGACAAGCTAAGTATATCTCATTACACGCTTGAAATTTATGGCCATAGGTTTTATAGGTTAATGTGATATATCTTAAGCCGAACCATACAGCACAACAAGACATACCAGGTAATTCCACCTAATTTTAAGTTAATATAGCTCCGCGTGACCGCGGACAAGGTTCATTCTGACTTGTGCCCTGAGTATAATATTCACCTTCCACTGCGCCATAGTCCCAGGGGCAGAATTGAACAGTAATGTTTACTATTTTCTTATAAACTGGTACCCAGTTTGTAGACAAAGTATTTGGCTTGCTTTGCACGTGAGGTTGACATTTAACTTTGGCTGTGGTTCCTGTTGTTTCTTCTGGAAACTCGAACCATAAAGTAACAATTTCTTCTCTAGCTGCTGGCAAAGTTGTACTGGTCGATGCTCCTGCTTCTGCAAAATTGTCATCTATATTTGACTGCTGACGTTCGATATGTCGCAAGACACCAATAGCTCCATTTACTAACCCATCAGCGACATCTATGTTAGAAGTTATCAAGTAGGTATCCCTACTGGCCTTACTACTACTACCTATGGGCCTTTTGCCAATGCTCTGTGTCAAAGTGTAGTGATGTATTGCATAAAGTCATGGGGCTCTGCATCAAAGACATGTATGATATGAGTCGGATCAAGAATGCCTAGCACAGGCTCACTGGTAAGCTGCGCAATGATATCTTGTCGAGCTTCTTCTTGCTCACTACCTCAAATGAACGGTACACTTATCTTAGTTAGTCTAGTGATCGGAGCGGTTCTAATTTCAAAGTTGGGAATGTATCGTCTGAAATAGCTCGCTAAACCTAAAAATTGACGAGTTTGCCTAACGTTCTTAGGAGTGTGAGACTCTATTAAAACTCTTACTTTTCGTTCGCTCGGTCGTACCTGACCCTGACTTATGGTACGACCTAAATACTCTATCCGGGTTGACAGAAAAGAACATTTTTTAAATTGATAGAAAACCCCGCATCTGTTAGAGTTTTAAGAACGCTACGTAACCTCGCTATACCCTCCTCTATCGTGTAACTTAGTATTAAGACATCATCAACGTATACAAGAGTTTCACCAGATTTTAGGTGCTGGCGAAGCGTTTTTGAGATTATTCTTTGATAAACTACCGGAGCATTTGCTAAACCATACGGCATCTTTAAATATTCGTAATGCCCCTCTGGTGTGACGAATCCTGTAAGCGGTATAGAGTCTTCGTCTAACCTAATCTGGTCAAACCCAGGAACCATGTCGAGACTAGTGAAGAATTTGTGTTTACCTAGTCTATCTATACAGTCATCGATTAGTGGTAGAGGGAATCGATCTTTTATAGTTATCTCTTTTAACTTGCGATAATCCACACACATGCGGTTAGAACCGTCTTTCTTTTTAACCAATAAGATTGGACTAGCATACTCTGACTCGGATTCCCCTATAATGTTCTTTTCAAGAAGGTCTCTAATAATTTCACGGACTTTTAAAATTTCGGTGTACGACAAGCGGTACGGTCGGTAATGAATTGGCTTACAACTATTTATTCTAATGGACATGCTACCGGTATTCACGGTCGAAGTACCAGTACCTTCAATAAAGAACTTTAAAAATTCGCTAACTACACCAAGTAACCTCTGATAATCTACACCAATTAACTCTGTTCTAATTGGGGATTGTAAAGTAACTAAAACATCGTGAGTGATACAATCCTTGTAAGTAAGATGCTGTTGATCACGAGTACGGAAATATGCAACACCTTTTCGATTTAACCCGTCTGTATCAATTATAATTGGGGTGTTCATATATTCAGGGCGACTTACATGCAAGTCTACTTCTAAAGTACTTTCACTGAACTCTATCTTTAAAGTTATAAAATAAGTATACTCGATTTCTTGACCTCCGATGCCTCTTAAAATTCTAAAAGGAGGTTTACACACATATTCAAAATATTTTAACAAAGAAGAAGAAATTAGAGATATAGTTGAACTGAAATCAATTAAAATGTCTACTGGGATGCCTTTTACAATGGCTACGACATCATTAGATTTACTATTAAGGTTTTCTCGACAAAGATTAATATTATTCGTATTTCGAGACTGACTTTATTTTAGCAAAGCAAGTCTCGACTCCGTGACCCGGCTTTTTACAAAAACTACATAGTCCCGATTTAATGAAATTTGCAAGTGGAATATTATTCCTTTCATTGCTAGTATTAGTGTCCATTGGTGTTAGAGTCGCCTTGGATCTTTTAAAACAATTCACTTGCTTGTGCCCCTGTTTGCCACATATAAAGCACTTACCGGATTCGAAACGTCGCTTACGACTATTAACAGCCAGGTTAGTTTTATTTGAACGATCGTGACGAAGTCCACTCAAGTTTTTATAAGAATTAGAAATACTTGGCTTTACATAAGTTGAGAGAAACTCTACTAGCTCGTTTACCGTTAATTTAGCGTTCGTAGCCGATGCACGGATTTGCAGATAAGTAATGCCGCGAATCACTATTGCTACTATCAGCTCGTCGCTTAAACTTTTAATAATGCGTAACTTTAAAAGGGAACGGCGACCATAGTCAGCATAGGTAACAGCAACTTATCAAAATTGACGCTCATCTCATACAGAATATTTCCTAAATCTGGCTTTCCAGGACATTAAGGTTTAAATTCCTTTTTAAAGTTACTCCAGCTTCGGTCATTTGTTATCCATTCGTTTAGCCATGTTTTAGCATCCCCTTGTAAGCAATTACCAATACTCAATTATCACTCCAATTATTTGAAGCTATAGCACGATTTACCTCTTCGCACCAGGTCTCCATATGATTGACGTGCGGATCAAAATTTGAAACGTAATAATATTGGTTAGATCTTACCGGCATATTTATTGATCGTATCGCATCAATAATGCGATCAGCACTGCTCGTGTGGTCTATCGCGGCACCCGTAGACTATTCCGGCGTAAATCGAGCCGAAGAAGTCGACTGTTCGGCATGTTCTTGCGGCACGCTTACACGCCCAACCGAACCTTTCGGTAAGAGGTAGTGCCACACTGCATGCTTGCATGCAGTCGAATTGGGCCGGCACGACCGGGGAGGTACCTCTCGCTTACACGAGACTGGCTTAAAGTGACAGCTGTGCTGTCGCGTTTCGTGCGGTGTGTAAGTAGCCGGTGGCCCATGGAGGTGGGAGGAGAAAGGAGGGCAGCGCATAACTGTATTTAGAATACCTGGAAAGGCAAAATAAATAGGTATTTTATTCAATTTTAATTATTACTGGTAAAATAAATAAAATACTCTCTAATTAGAAAATAATCTTATTTATTAAAATATAATAATTTGTCGTTAAAACTAATATAATAGGTAGTACTAACAATTATGGTACCTAATACAAAAAATCACAGTATCGATTATTATTTTAGTAACAGGTAGTGCCACGCTGCATGCTTGCATGCAGCCGAATTGGACCGGCACGACCGGGGAAGTACCACTCGCTTACACGAGACCGGCGTGAAGTGACAGCTGTGCTGTCGCGTTTCGTGCGGTGTGTAAGTAGCCGGTGGCCCATGTAGGAGGGAGGAGAAAGGAGGACAGCGTATCTGCATATTTTTATTATTATGCGGATGTCTGTGGGACTTGGGGTGTGTGGATTTTTACACGGTGTGCTTTGGTGGCACTTAGAATTACACAGTATCATTGCTTTCTTGCATTTGCATCTGTTCGTGAAACAGTTTTTGTTGCAACTGCATATCACAAAACCTTGGCCTGATTCAACTTAATGTCTCGTAGCTGCAGTCCTTAATGATATTTCAGAGCCTTGGTTTACATCTGCAAGTTTTAAAAAAGCTTGATTGCAAACGTCGAATTCTGATCTGAAAGAAAATATATTATTTTAGGATATGAATGCTCCAAAAAGAAAGATAAATAATTTAGTAAGAAAAACAAAACCTGCAGTATAGTTTCTCAAGTACACCATGTTTGGTGCCAACTTTGTAAAAACCTTCATCATTTGTCTGAAGAATAACTCCAATGATGTTTCTCAGATCACCTTTGCCTTTGTCAACATCTGGAATCGGTATAGTCACATTATCTCCAATGTTGGCAGATGGATGAGATGAGATGAGATGAGATGGATGATATAATGAATTACAAGTTATTTAATTCCTTTGTTACTTAATTAGGATACTGTTGTAAAAATTTAGTTAATAATAGACTAGAGGGACTACTATGTCGCACCCTCTGACGCAACGCTGAGCACGTGTGTGCGCTACTACGTCTCAAATCGTTCTGCCCACTCCGCGCTCTCAAGTGCCCTCTCGTGGTCTCCACACTCGTCTCCTCCTGTCTACCTACACACACGTGCACAGCGTTGCGTCAGAGGGTGCGACACAGTCGTATTGTTAACTAAATTTGTGTGCGTTTATTATACATAATTCAAAGCTCCTATATGTATTCTATGTAAAATGTTTTATGTGCACAATAAAGAATATATTGATTGATTGATTGATTGATTAAATCTTTACAACAGTATCCTAATTAAGTAACAAAGGAATTGAACAACTTGTAATTAATTAAAACTATGTATAATCAGCCAAGCACCGTCAACTGTATTTTTGTATTGTTTATTTGTTTTAATCTATGTATACATATTTAAAAATATAAATGTTTAAATACAGGTACAACATTATTGTTGTGAAATAGTAATTATTCGTTAAAAATAATACACACATTTATTAGGTATATTCAACTAAAATAAAAAAAAACCAACCTGTTTCTAATTAAATTGATTCATTTTCGAAAATAAATATCTCAAAACTGCCGGGTCAGATTTTGATGACTTTTTATTAAAAAATACTTGTTTTTAACTGTTTTATGGAGAGGCATTAACGACATCTTTATTGGTTCATAGACCAATTTTGCCCAGTCTCCTTTATAGAATCAAAGGCCCGTGAGTAGTCCAGCAATACGAGGATGGTACACATGCCTTGGTGCTGCGACTGAAGAATATTATCAGTCACATCAAGCAATATTGTCACTGTACTGCGACCCTTTCTGAAGCCTGACTGAGCTTCAGGTAACAGATTTTGGGTTTCAAGATAATTAGTAACTTGCTCAGCGACTGCCTTCTCCATTATTTTTAATAAGCATTGCAGAATGCTTATTGGCCTTAAATCCTTGACGCTTGTGGGATTTGTAATTGTCGGTAAGGGGCGTACCACTGCTAATTTCCATATTATATCTGGATAGGTAGCAATTAATTAATATACTCGTAAATAAATAAGGTTCAGGTAAATTAGGGATATTAACAAAATGTCTTTTTATGAAATTTGGGTGGTTAANNNGGGGGGGGGGGGGGTCTTGAAGCTCTTTGTTTTGGCAAAATACTTGTTTTTATATTTTTCCACAATAACTTTGGGTTACTTATTTTATCATTGATATTAAATTTAAAGTATGCAGATTTTTCTTTAACACGTTCTATGCCGAGAGAAAAAACGCAGTTTCCGCTCCACGCCGTGTCGGTCAGTGATGGTTGACATTATAGACTTTCAGTTCAAGCCGCGTCAGTCAGTGATGACCGCATTTTACGAGGGTGTTCAATCCGTTTTTACAGGCCGTTGAGCAGTACTGTCAATATAAATCTCATATTAATTGACCCGCGTGGCCCTCTAGCTTTTCCATATCAAGTTGGTTTTAGAAAAATTTAAGAATTTGAAAAAAAAAACGACAATTACCATATACAGTTTAATGATAAAACTACAAAAAATCAAAAGACATTTTTTTCTAAAAATTAAACTATGAAAAGTAAAACTTTCTTTAACATTTTGGTAAATAACAACGACACCAAATAGCCATATAAAAAGGAACAGTTTACAGTAATTAAAAATACGTATAAAATTAGATATGAGCGTT